>JNEM01014153.1:0-36033 GCA_000697335.1 Conidiobolus incongruus B7586 | reverse complement strand
TAAAAATTTTAAAAATAAATAAGTTAATCAAAATATAACTTAAATAATTTAAGTTTGATAAAATTTAAAATAAATTTCAATAAAATATATATATATATATAAAGATAAATATATAAAAAATAATTAAATAGGAATATAATAATAATTTAATATTAATTATTTAAATATATTAAATATAATAAAGTTGAAACTTAGATTAATTAATAAAAATATAAAATAAATAATTATAGTTTTACCAAAATTTAGAAAAAACTAAAACAATTATAGTTAAATAAAACCAAAAAATAAAACTAAAAGTGAAGGATTTTATAATAAATTATTATAATTAAGAAATTTAGATTTTTTTTATAAAATCCTTTATTTAAAAACTAAACAAAATATTAAGCAAAAACAAACCTTATTATAAATTCGAATGAATAAATTCTTAATTAATAAGTAAATGTTTATTATTATAATAAATTATATTAATATATAATATTTTGATTTATTTTTTAAAGGTAAATTAATTAATATTAAGTTTTATATTAATTATTTTAATTAAAATAACTTTCAATTAATTTCCTTATTATAAATGAAAGATATTCATTATTTTATATAATAATTATAAAATATAAAAAGTTAAAATTATAAAAAGTTTATATATATATATATATAATTAAAATAAGTTATCATATCTAATATATTAACTAGATTACAGCTTATATAATTATAACTATTTTAAGTAATTAAAAAATATAAATATAAGGGGAAAAATTCCTGTAAATAAATTTATTAGTTTGTGAAATATCAAATTTTAGTCTTTAATGAATAACTATTAAGTGTTAAAAGCTTGCTAAAAGTATAATAAAGATTTATTAAAAATAAAAGAGAGTATTAATTTTTGATTAATTTGAATTTTACAATTTTCCCATTTAGTAATATCTATACTAATAATAAAACATTTATTTTAGATAATCACAGTCATTTACATATTGTTAAAATTATTAAAATTTTATTATTAAAAAACTAGTGTTAATTACAATATCACTATAATAACTAGATATGTATCTTTGTGATTATGATTACTTTAGCGAGTCAATGAATTTAAATTGAGTAAAAAAGATTTGATAGCATTTTAACTCTACGTTTCAGAATTAGGAGTATAATTTTAAAAATGAATTATAAAAGCCTATTTAAAAGGGTCAATCAATTATCATTAGTATAGAATTCTGTTATTGAAAAAGGAGTAAGTTAATGATTATTAAAATCGTATTATCTTAGCTTCAGTTTTATTTTGTTAAAATATAAATTTAAAATTGATGAAGTTTCTTTTTGAACCACTGGATATTATCAAATTAATTAGACTATTTTTCACAAATAATATAAATCTAAAACCAACAACATTTAATATATAATCATTGCATTATAATATATTTTTAATGAACAAGCATATTGTTAGTAAATAGTATGGAGTGTGCCATGATTTTTGAGTTATGGTTAGTTATTTGTTTTGATGAATTTGGAGTTGCTGACAATGTTATTATCTTCTTTGGGTTTTTTGTTTGGGTGCTTGGGATCGTGCAAGTAAGTGAGGAATGGAGGGTTGGTCGACGCGTCAATGGTAAATACGGGATTGAAGTCAGAGTCAGAAGATCCACCATCGGAGTATGTATCCGATTTCTTTTTGCTTGACTTGCTCGAAGGCTTCATCTGGTTGGACTGTTTTCCAATTGTCAAGAGAGACGTTTCCGCGAACAATTCAGGATATTGTGCGAGGATCTCGTTCGCATGCGTATGATCAAGAAGCGTACCATCGGGCTGTGTGAGATTGAGGTGAGACCCCGTCAGGAGTGGTTGGGTTTTGGTTGGATCAGTCATGGTGGGGTCTAAAACACCGAGTGAGTTGATATTTATGTCAATTGCGGTGAGATTATCTTGTTGACTGAAGGGATTCAGGGAGCGATTAGGTTGATTCGTGGTAGGCTTCGGTCGAATAGTCTTAACCTTCGATGGCTGCTTATTACCATTATTGTTATATTTTGTAGAATTGGACTTTTTTTCCGACTTCTGAGTACCGATTTCATCAGAGGATTTCTTACGCTTTTGACGCTGGACTTGAGATAATAACTCCGGATGGTCCCTCTTGAAGCAGGGGTGAAAGAAGGAAGCGTAATTAGTGGGTGTTTGATACCTCGTGCGTCTGCCATCCAACAATCTTCTAAAACCATAAATCTGAATAATAGATATAGATTTAGAAAAAGAAATATATTTTGATTGACGTAGATATTATTTTACATGAAGTTGACGAACGAAAGATAACATACAAGCGTTATTAAAACAATCTTTCATTACTTCCGATTCGAATTTATTGACGTCATTAATATAAAAACTATCTCCGTCACTTGCCCAGGTGATATAAGGAGCATTATTTACAACACTAAACTTGAAATTAATACCAATATTAATATAAAGTATTATGGATAATAATTACTTGTATAACTTTAACGAAAAAGGCTGCTTATCTTTAGAGTTAACATTTTTATCCATAAGTTCCGATTCCATAATAAATGAAATTTTTTTTACACTAGAAAATTTTCAAATTTTTGCAAGTACAAGGATACATAACAACACCTGAATAAATAATAAATTAAGTTCAACACTTGTTTACTTCCAATAGTTTTTTATAATTATCAATATTCTAAAAAACCAGTCAATTTAATTTTATATTAAAATTCAAAAGCATTCAAAATTATAAATTATATTAATTATTTAATTCCAGCTAACAAATTCAAAATGAAAAACAAAGTCTCTACCTGATTATATATAATTTTTCAGATTAAAAAGTAATCAATAGTTGATACTATTTTTATAATTTTTTGATTTAATATTGAATTAAATATGATTGATAAAGTTTTTTCAATTTATTCAACTTGTGAGGGGTTATTTTCACAATAGTTTTTCCAGGATTCTGATGTTAGTATTAACCAATTAAATTCATTATGAAGAACAAAATGATATTAATTATATAATATTATTAGCTTAATATCAAAATGAAAAGTTAATTAATATGATTGGCTATACCAATTTCTTACCATTTATGGGATAAATAATGTACTTAATTGAAATTCACTTGCTTTCAAGTTAATATAATATATTCAAATGATATTTATGAGAATATAAAATTGAAAATATAATAAATTTTGGATATTATGAATATTGATCAAATATACCTATATCATTTAAACATTGTTGCAATTCAAAATCAACTTTATAAATCAAAAGTAACATATTTGGGGTATTTGAACTGTCTAAATTTTTTTGTGGAAAATCAACTTAACCTAAAATCCTCCCCATCTTAAAAATTTATCAATTGAATATTAAAGTGGTGACATATTTTATTCAAATGTAAACACATATATAATAATATCCTTTCAAGATATATTAATACAAAATTTAATCTTACTTAATAAATATTATTTGATTGGATTATGTTTCGTCTATTTATAATAAATAAAAAATTAACTGTCAATCACTGTCAAAATAACAAAATTGAGTAAAATTGATACTAATATAACCCCACAAAATATTTGGTTGGAAAAGGTATTTCCCTAATCGAGTAACAAATATCAATAGCTCTAATACAAATTTAAAAAAGTGAAAAATTTACTCAAAATTTGAAAATAAAATATTGAATTTTACTAGAATATCAATTAGCGTTAATACTTATAGTTTCTTTAAATATAATTGGATCATAACCTCAGCCATTAAATTTTTTATAAATTTTGATGATCAAATTTATTCAAATTTGATACTCAGAATAACAAAAACAAAATTAAAGATATTCAAAATCATTAATAAAATCAATATTATTCAATAAATTCTTTATTGAGTCAATTATATTTAAAATCTGCATTGTTTATATAATACAAAAGTAGAAAGGCCATTGAATATTCACAATATAAAGGTATATCAATTCTTCAAATAATTTTAATCTCATTTACAACCAATATCTATCCATCTGATTAAGCTCATATATAAATTCCTTTGAAGAACTATTTTAAACCAACAGATTTTCCATAGCAATTTAATAAATTTACATCAATTCATATTTATTAGAATATTCAAGAAATAATTTGAGTAAAGATATATTACATCTATTTATATAGTGGTAATTTTCAAAAAAGATAAAATTATAATTTTTAAGACAGTTACCAAAGTATATTTGGATCAATTTTGGAAACATTTAAAATTTCCGGGTATATATTATAATTATTATTTGTAGAATAGTGATAATTTAAATTTAATATTCTATTATCATATTAAAAAGATATAATGTATTGTGGAATTATGAAATTTCTTTATAAATATTACACTAATTATTTTTACTAATGCTTTAGAGCAATCCGTTTCGACTAAGATTTTTTTATAGTTTTTCAAATTTATAATATATCTATCAAACCTTATTTATAATTTGGATAATTGCTTAGATTTATATTTGATAATTCTAAAATATTTATAACCTAAAATCAAATATTCAATATTTTATTTGATATTTCAAGGATAAAATACGAAAATTAAAATGAATGATATTCAAATATAAATATAAATATTGTAGCCGGCATGGGTTCTCGAAGAGCCACTGCAGTCATTTTTCCAGCAATGCGAGCTGTGACAGCTTGCAAAAGCGAACTAACGAAGAGTGGAACATACTCAACAAGTCCTCGGGCGATAGTACTAGCTATTGTGCGATCATAAGGTTGAGTAGGATATGGAACAAGATGATTCAAGTTAATTAGAATAGATCAATCATTAATATCAAATGATACGAGGCCTATTACAGGTAAATAGAACAAAGAAAGTAAAAGGGGAAAGGGGAATTATTAGACAAAGAGGAATCGAAGCAAGAGTGAAATTCTATTAAGGTGAACATTTGTGGAATTATACTGATGACGGCTTCCAGGTTTGGACATGATATTGAGGTAATGGAAAAGGTGTATTATTTCAAGTAATGACTAATATTATCAACGATATTAATATATTAAAGATATGAACCTAAATTTGTAATTTTGAATATGATTTAATCAAAATAATTTTTGAGTTTTTACATTGAAAATATATATCTATAGTTTGAAATTTATAAAATACATACTACATCATTAGGTTGAATGTGAAAATAATCAATAATAACTCGGGAACTTAATATATTAAACTTGGTAATAAAGATGTATTAAAAATTAGATTATCTATCTATGAATATATCAACAGGATAATTATTGAGAAAATCGAGTAATTATAATATAAATTAATTGAAAATATTTCTTTTCATATTAGTAAAATATTATTAAAAAAGATTATTAAAAATGAAGGAATTGAAAGTAAAATCTAAACAAAATAATAAAATTTAAGTTTCTATTTGTTAAATTATGATAGTTTAAACTAAAAATTGAATCTAAACCACCATCAATACATTACAACTAGATAATAGTTGACTTATTTTTGTCTGTCTCTAATCAACTAGATATTCCCAAACAATTTGGACCCTTAAAGCAAATACTTATCGTGAATATTAATTAAAAATTGCTCAGGTTTGAATCCAAATTTTTGATACATAATCTACTCAATATCATTAGTATTGGATTTATATGATGGTGATGGTGGGGTTACTATTGCTGGATTGTTGGCAAATACCTGCAATATGATATGTTGGCTCTTTTTCGTTTGAATTTGACGGTACAACATGAATTTACCAATACCAGCATTTTTGCCAGCCGTCTGATATTGCATTGTATGTGATATAGCTCTCAGGTATTATGAATGCACATCCTATAACTATCTGGTTGTAGAGTGCATTGCCAGTGAATTCTGGGAAGTCAAGGGGATCAGATACTAAAATATAATTAATTATTTGTTATAATTATTAAATTTAATCAAACTTACTGTTAATCCTTGGCCAAAACGCCCTACACAACAATTGATTCAACTGATCTGAATATTTCCTCTGAAAGTAGCGATAATTAATCGTTACTGTGTGTTTATAATTCTTAAGATTCATTTTTTCAGCCCTTTCAAATATTTGTCGTAGAGTTCAATAGCTTGTAACGTTTGTATTCTGGGTGGCATGTTCTTGTACTGAAATTCTGCTCCTAATAGAAGTTTTAGGGGTTGATTCAGGCTGTAAACACTACTCTTGAGTTGGTGGTAGATGTCCGAATTTAAAAATGTTAGGTTACTATAGATCCTTGAAGCAAATGAATCCTTATAGAATGTTGCATTAATCTAATAACCATGGTTAGTAGCATTAGTGGATATTTATCAATAATTTTTACTTTGTAATGCTTGAGATTCTACTGCAACTGATAAGCACTTGGTTCTTTATCGCGGCCGTCCCTAAAATTCTTGAATGCTTCAGTTGTACACTGACTTGAGGGTGACGGACATAGTGATATTTCCATGGGTATATTATGCAGATAATCGCTCGAAATATGATCAATGTCCAGTAATTTGCGATTGAGTTGGCGATGTATTTAAACAAATGATTAATAACATGTATCAACAGATATAATATGATAGAGTACCCTTCTGATTTGCAACCATCTCAACATTTGCGAAGCCTCTGAAGGTAAGCGATATCTGATATAGCTCAATTTTACCGTGGTCTCCCATTCCATCTGAGCGTGCATATAATCTAACTCCGTATCCGACAATATATCATCGTCATTTGGTTCCTCTTTCATAACTAATAAGCTTTGTCCGGTTTGAAGATCACTATCATTCTAAATAAAAAATTTAAATAATTACTATATTAACAATGATTTATGAATTATTTGACAAAAGTTATAAACTTATATAGTTATTGACTCACAGTGAATAGGACCTTCCATTGATAAGATGGCGTTACCAGTTACAGATTTCGCTTTACGATTACTAAAAGGTAAAGCAATCGTAGGTTCTGTCGTGTGATTCGATTTCAAATCTATTCAAATTATAAATAATATTGATATTATCAAACTAAAAGAGTTGCTATCAATATTCTAAAAATAGTAAATTAACATTAATAATAATTTGATTTACTTTGTTACAACGTTCCAAACTCTTAAATAACTCAGATACTGTATGATCCAATGCTCTGCAAGGCGACAAAAAATCCGAATATACCATATTATTCGCAGAATTTGGAGGTGATCTGGAGAGGGACGAAGGAGAGCTGGAAAATTCACGCTTGTAAGAATTTTTGGAGGGTTAAAATTTTCGATCCTTTTGGTCTGGCGACGTGAGACCGGAAGCGTCGCTATCGCAATTGGTGGTTGAGTGGGTGAGTTGTGGCAGTTTAGAAGGTCTCACCTTCATGAATGAAGATGGTCGTTTGGATGGTACTTTGGTCGACGCTGAAGAATTTTCAAGATCTGATAATGATGAAAGAGATCAAATATCGTCACAATCTGTTGAAAGACCATCTTCTTGAGCTTTGATGAATGGGTTCTTATTGGTAGTTGTCTATTGTAGTATTATAAGTGTCGCTTTAAATGGCTAGAATTATGTGAGATTATATAGACTTAAATAGATTGATTAATATACTCTTGTTGCTGTTTGTTTTCTGGGAGATGAAGTCACACTCTTACCCCTTAAAATAGCCTTTTAAACAGATTGATCTAAATTAATTAAAATCAACAACCAAAATAATGATTCAATTATCAGTAATTACTTAATATACCAGAAGACAGCATCTTATGCAGACTCCACCAACCTAAAGACCATTAAATTCCTAAATAATACAAATTTTATAAAAATACCTCCAATATTAAATATAACAGTCCCAGACAAAAAATCTTGGAATTGGTAGACAGAGCACTCGCTATGGTATTATTCCAAGTTGGCAATCTTTGCCTATCAGGACACAGTTCATTCCAGTATGAACCAATAATACTACAGATATCCTCCTTTGAACGAAAATAAATGTGTCTTGATTTTTCGTTGTGAGATTTGAATACTGAATTTAGTTCAAGGTTCACATAAGGATGACATAAATACTGGTGTTTGATGGTATGGTGACATATGAAATTGTAGAAAATGAATTGTACCCAACTAAGTTTGAGATGTTTCCTCTTTTCGACCCCGCCGCTGCATTTGGAACAGACGAAGCGCCAGAAGTGGTCACTTAGCAACCACAGTTTCGGCTTTGTAGAGAATTTTAAATAGTTAAAATGAAATAGTCGGTGGCATTGGTTGTATTATTTCATAGCTAAAACACTTAATCTAATCATATAATTAAAATCATAATTTTGCTGATGTTAAATTGTTTCACTCCTTGATGGTTCCATTCAATAGCATTCAGAACTCGTTTTTATGTCGGGGTTCTGTTCCAAAAAAATTAATTAAATAAATAACAAAAGCATGTAAGGTAATACCTCCATAGTGTTTTAATAAAATTAATGACATTGCTATTAAATTATATATGTATTATTTAATTTAATATTAAATTAATATTTCATTTTATTTTAGTTAATTATTTGGTGAATTAATGCGTTAGGTGGGAGGAGAATAGGATTTTATTAAACTTAAGGACTAATATACCTTCCTTCGTCAAAAATTAAGACGTGATAATATGTTATTAAATTTCAGTTTAATAAATATGCTAATGCTTTTGGTTATCTTCAGGTCTATTTAACCCTGTAATGGAAAACCATAGGAAGAGGAAAATATTATGGGATCACAATAATTTAAAATTCAGATTACAATAATACTCAAGTTCAAATTTATTTTGATGATATTTCAATTAATTTGAACACTTTATTAATGCATTATTTTAAATATTGAAAATTTATAAATTCATTTAAGAATTACAATTTATATAATTTTATTGGTTTATAACAAATAGGAATTGAAAAAAGTTCTAGAAATGACTGATATTTTAATATTAAGACCTAATTTTGAAAATAGTATTTATCAAGGAATAATCTATGAATTTACATTTGTGCACCAATTTCTCATAGACAAAAGAAATTACTATTAAAACAGTATTTTTAAAATTTGTGATATTTGATATATATTATCTAAAATCCCATAAATTCGAAGAACTCATCTCTTTTTTAAATAGATTTCTAACCAAAAAAATTTCAATTCAGAATAATATTATTAAATATAATTAATAATATCAATTCAAAATTCTCAAACTAATTTTAAAATAGAAATAGACTAATTCTTTAAATATTTTTTTGTTGATAGAAATAATAAAATTAATAAATCAAAATGGTACACAAAAGTGAGTGAAAAATAATTTCAATTATGAATTTTAATAATATTGATCATTGGTCAATTAGAGCATAAAAGCAAGCGTACAAGTACTCGTATGGCCGCTAAAATTCATAAAAAGGCCAATGAAAAACATCGTAAAGATCGTAAAGAAGCCAGACTTCACCCTAAATCTAATAGTAATTTTATTAAATTTCAAAAATAAATATTATTAATGGTAAATTTAGAGAGTAAGAAAGATCCCGGTATTCCCAGTTTGTGGCCCTTCAAGGAGAGTTTATTACAGCAAGTTGAAGAGCGTCAGATGAGAGCTGTTGAAGAGAGAGATAGACAGCAGGACGCTCGTCAAATTTTGCAGGACAAGAACCGTAATTTGGCCGAAATTGCCGCTAAGGCCGAACAAAGAGCTCAGGAATTCGAGAATTCCGAAGATGAGAGCGATGCTGATATGGAACAGGATTTGGCTGTGACTGGAGGTCGCGATAACTCTAGAAAAGCTTACTTTAGAGAATTTAAGAAGGTATTGACTGAAGCTGATGTCATTCTCGAAGTTTTGGACGCTCGTGATCCCATGGGCTGTCGTACTACTCATATTGAACGCATGGTCATGGATTCCGGTATTCAAAAGCGTATTATCTTGGTTCTGAACAAGGTCGATCTTGTCCCCAGGGATGTTGCTGACAAGTGGATCAAGTACTTGCGTCGCGAATATCCCACCATTGGTTTCAAATCATCCACTCAAAAGCAACGCTCCAACATTGGTCAAAGCTCCATTCACATTAAGAAGGCCGATAGCGACCTTCTTGGAAGTGCTGAATCCGTTGGTGCTGAATCTCTCATCAAATTGCTCAAAAACTACAGTCGTAGCGCCAACTTGAAGACTTCTTTGACCGTTGGTGTTATTGGTTACCCCAACGTCGGTAAAAGTTCCTTAATCAATTCCCTTCGCAGAGCCAAGGTCTGTGGTGTTGGTTCCACTCCTGGTTTCACTAAAGTTGCTCAAGAAGTCCACCTCGACTCCAACCTCAAGTTATTAGATTGTCCTGGCATTGTCTTTGATCTTCCCTCCAACTCCAAGCGCCTCGACTACGGTGATGTCTTATTGCGCAACTGTATCAAGGTCGAATTATTATCTGATCCCATCGCTCCTGTCCAACACTTGCTCACTAAATGTAAGCCTCAAACAATGATGAATCACTACGAATTACCTCCCTTCTCTGATGTCACTGGTTTCTTGATTGAATTGGCCAGAGCCAGAGGTAAGATCCGCAAGGGAGGTCTCCCCGATCTCGAAGGTGCCGCCAGATTAGTCCTCAACGATTGGAACACTGGTAAGATCGCCTACTACACTTTACCCCCTACAGAATCCAAGCAAGAAATCGCTCAGAATACAGCTGTTGTCGAGGGATGGAGTAAAGAATTCAATCTTGATGAATTTGATCAAGCTCAAGTTTTGACTAATGCTCCTACTACCGTTAACAAAAAGACTTTGGTCTTGAATCCCGATCTTGATGCCTCCAATGCCGATAGTGAATTTTTGAATAACATGGAGCAAGAGTAAGTTCGATATTTTGTATCTTATTAACTCTATTTTAACGGCTGTTTAGCGAAAATAGCATGGACTGTGATGATGAACAAACCATATATGTCAAAGAAAAGGTAACACCTCCTAAATTCTCCTACATATACCAAATATTTAACTTATATATCCAGGTTAATGTCGCTCCCTCCAAATCCGCCAAAACTACATCCATATTCACTGAGCAAGAATTAGCCCTCAATCCACAAGCCAACCAAAATGCCAAGAAGGCTTTGAAGAAAAAGCAAAAGGCCTTGAAGAAGCAGCAAAAGGACAGTGCCTATGGTATGGATCTCGAATTAGCCGCCATGGGCTTGAATGGTGACGACATGGAAGAAGATGAAGATGACGAGTACGACTTCGACGTTCTCAAGGACCAGAATAAGGGATCATTCATGATGAACCTGGCTTCCAAGGTCCTCGGTAAGCCTATGCCTCAAAATGACGATGATGACGACGAAGACCTCTAGGTCATTTATAATAATTTTATATAGAATGTATTTACAAAATTAACTTTTATCCTATTCTATTCACTGCAATCCGATTAATATAATTACTCTTTACAACTAGATTCTCCTTTTAATTTATATTATTCCAAGTTCTTACATTATAGAGACTTATAAATATGATGAAAATGAAAATACTTCCTTTATATTATTTTATTTTTAATTACAATTTCACAAGATTTTATATAGAATTCACTCTTTAATTGGAAATTTCTTGTATTATGATTATATAATTCAACCTAATGATTTAAAGTTTAAAATCTATGAATTATTTTAAATCATGTTTTTTATTTTGATCTATATTAATTATGTAAACTGATAATGACTATTTCCTTAGTGGTTCTTATCGGAATCATTTCATAATTCCATCAAGTTTATTTAAAATCAATTTTTTAGTTATGATTAATGAGATTTTGAACTGAAACATGCTAAATATTATCTTAAATGATTTCAATAAATTAGTGTTTGGATTTAATATGTAACATTTTTATAATCTTAGGAATTGGGATGAGAAAATTCGAAGAAAATAGTGTATAAATAATGAATTCAATCATTTAAAGTCAAATGATTTGAATAAAATGAAATTAAAATTTTAATAGGACCCCATTATCTAAGTTAAAATTTTATTTGTGTATAAATTTATGGAGTACTGCGTATGGAGGGTTATTAAATTATAAAATTTTCAAGTTTCATTATTAACTTGAAGATAAAATTGAGGTATAATAGTTGAAAATATATGACCAATAATAAAATCCGAATTACTATAATCGATATATACCAAATATGAAAAAAATTAAAATACATAGAGAACTAATGTCAATCTCATAAATCGGGACTAAAGATAAAAAATACAGTGATTTGGGAAAAGGGAATCAGAATTGAGGCAATGGACCCAAAAATGAGCCCAAATTTTGGCACACGATGGCCGAAGCTTGGCCAAAATCGTCAGAACTGTACTTGTGGTAGACCATCGAACCAAGATCGAGACCTCTAATTCGATTCACGATCATGTTCACCACATCTTTGAGATCGGCAGCAGTGTATCCTGAAAGATATTCATGAGCCTTTGACTAAAAGATAGAAAAGTTAAAACGCACTGAATTGAATGAGAATGTTAGAAATTTACCCAATCTTTAGAATCGCCCACAAATTTTGCAATATAATAGGAAGCTGCTGTTAGTTTGGAAATAGGAATATGCACAAAATCATTATAATAAAGTGTAGTCTCTAAAATAAATTTGCAGTAATCTCTGAATTGATCTTGTAAGTGATCGGCACGATTGATTCGTCGCATAAAACTCATAGGACCGGGATATTCAAGATCGTAATCGTTTAGACCGAGGATATACATTTCAGCTTTCTTGACATCTTCGGCATCGTGATCTGGGGCGAGTAGTTTGACAATATTATCGAGAGTTGGAGGATATACTTCTTGATATTTTGCCATAATAAATAAACATGTCATCGTTGTGAGGTTGAGGGTCTTGGAACTGAACACACGTTTGGCAAGGCAACGATCAATAAGATTTACTGTCAAATAGAGAGTTTCTGGTGTGAGCTCGTATTGATGATGACTTTGAATAAGCCAATTCATCAAATCAATTCTCATTTCAGGTGTAATGTAAGGTTGTTGCTCTACACTATCACGTTCGATAATATATTTCATTTCTGATTCTCTAATCGTCTTGAAATAATCCTGTTCATATTCTGGAAGCATCATAATTTGGTCTGGGCTGATATGCAGCCAAGGAAATTCTGACATTGGGTCAGATTCACTTAGACTTTCATCTTTACTAGATATCGTGGTTGAAGCTTGGGGATCTTCAGGAGTGTGTGCTTCAATAGGTGTCTCATCACTAGATACTAGATTGATCCGAGATGTTGATTGAGATTTATCAAGAGTTTTTGAAGTCAATATAGCTGAAGAAGCTGCATCATTTCCTTCTGTTTTGGGTGATTTTATAACAATTATTTCAGACTATAAAACATGTTAAATAATGTCAAGACATGATTAATCCAAATTTTTACTTGATTCTGAGTAAGGTCCTTTAGAACGACCCTTTCACTTCCTATTTTCCCTTCAGTATTAGATTTTTTAGATTTTGAATTTGGAGTTTTTGATTTAGTAGCTTTCCCCAGAACATTCTTAGTTTTTTGCTGTTTAACTAAATCCACTTTCGTAGTTATCTCCTTTTTAGCTTTAGTATTTCTCTATAATTTTATTTAGTATTAGCTTTATATATTATTTTTAATTTTTTTTTACTTACACGTTTAATTTGAGCCATTTTTAAATATGAAAAGTTAATTAGTAAGAGTGAGGCTAATCAAGTTAACTTGATGATTAAACATTATATCAAATTAATCTTGAATACATACTCAATTTATAATCTATCATTCTGACTTTTGATTGGCTAAGGGTAAATAAAGACTATACTTTTTACGCGATATAATTGGATAATTCATAAATTTAAATGAAATTTTCATTTTCTTTTATTGTATGAAGTCATTCAACTAATTTGATTTGTCAATTAATTTTTAGATGATTGGTAGAAAGTTGATAATTTCGACCATTTTTATATTATTAAGCTTCATTGGTTAATTGATATGAATTAGGAGCAAGACAAAGATCTGACGTGTCTTGAAATATTTAATACTGAGACACTTAAAATTTATCTAATAAAGTTTGTCAAAAAAATATTATGATTCAGAATATAGATTAGTAAAATAATTCATATATAAAAATATAAAAATATTAATCAAGTTATGTAATGCTTTAGACCATCTTTAACTATAAAATATAGTGTTTAAATATCAATTGATACATGATAAACACATCATAAAGTAGAGTATTAGTTGACAATATATAATTACTAATAAAGAATATAAATACTAAACCAAGTCATCCATTCAAGATTATTACATGTTTTCCAATCATTTTATCTTGATATTACATAGTGCTTCAAACACATTTATATTTCAATATTACAAAATTTTTAAAATTTTATAATCTCGATAAATAGATTATAAAATATTTTGATAATAATAGTAATTAATAATCAAATATATTGAATCAATTTTGAAATTGATTAACACTTGAAAATTGAATTAATTCTATTCACAAACTGAGTTTTTTTAAATAATTTCAACTATATTATATAACAACTATAATATGTATATAAATGATTCTAAGTGTTATTTTTGTTAATAAATTTACGATTTTGATTTTATTAAATATAATAAAACAAAGAGTTACAAAATCAATCATAATTATTATAAAACAATTTTGTATTATATATGAAAGAAAATTTAATTATACATACTGTTCTTTTAATCTGTTAAATTACATACTATTTATTAAAACTAAAAATCGAAAACAACCATAAATGATAACTTGGTCCAGTTGAAAAACAAGGTAATACCTCACTTAGAATCATACATATCAAAATTGAATTATCCATATGTGAATGAAATAATTCACATAATGATAAATTATAGTTGTTTTTCCAAATGATAAAAAAATTCAAAAATATCAAATTTAAATCAAATGAATTAAGTGATTACTACTGACAAGTTAGACTCATGTATTTTTTTAAAATAAACTTAATTATTATCCAACTTGAAATAATGAGTAGTACAATTAAGGATAAAGATATTTTTATAATCATGAACTTTATTGAATATGTATACTTTATCTAAAAAGTTATTACTTTGTTCTATCATAGCAAACGCTTAAAGTTCTTAAATGATTTAATGAATTGATTGATTATTAGTATTTTGAATTTAAAATTAAGTATATATATATATCAAAATACAAACAAAACACTTATTGTTCAATTATATGGTCTTTAATCTTCTTATTAAAATAAAGTTTATTTATTCTTTATTAACTCCTAAAAAATCTTATTTTATCATATTTTGAATTTCTTATCAGTGACTGTTCAATGAATTTTATTTGAATCGTTGTTAAGAAATATTATGCAATAGATCATATCAATTGATATACCTTATTGTGATAAATTATAAAATACTTGCTGTTATACTTTGAATATATTCTATTTTTATTTAATATGTATTTAAATCAAGTAATTATCATGTAAATTAAACTGGATAGTTTATTACAATATGATTTGCAAAAAAAGATAAAAGGATATCTGAATAATGTAAACAAATAATGAATTGGTATTTAATCAGTAAACTAGTAGAGAAAAAAAAATAAGATTCACAAAATAATAAACTAAATTTATAACTTTTCATAATCTAATTTGGTTTCCAATTTCTTAGCTTCGGCAACCTTTCGCACGGCCTTCATAAAATCTTCTTGAACCACATAGTCTTTTTCGTCTCGGATAGCGAACATGCCCGCTTCGGTACATACGTTTCTAAGATCTGCACCGTTAAATCCATCCGATAATTTGACGATGGCTTCGTAATCAATGTCACCATGCTTGGCGATGTGAGAGGCGTGAATCTTTAAGATTTCCATTCTGCCCTGCTCGTTGGGAAGGGGAATTTCGATCTTACGATCTAAACGACCGGGTCTGAGCAGAGCGGGATCTAAGGTATCGGGACGATTTGTGGCCATAATTAATTTTGTCTTGCCGAGATAGTCGAAGCCGTCCATTTGGTTTAACAATTCCATCAAAGTTCTCTGGATTTCACGATCAGCTGAAGTACCTTCAGAGAATCTACGTCCTCCAATGGCATCAATTTCATCCATGAAAATAATACAGGGCTCGTGTTCTTTGGCGTAAGCAAACATTTCACGAATGAGACGAGCAGATTCACCAATATATTTATCGACAATAGCACTGGAGACTACCTTAAGGAAGTTGGTCTCAAGGGTACTGGCAACAGCTCTGGCCAATAACGTTTTACCAGTACCAGGAGGTCCATAAAGTAAGACACCCTTAGGAGGCTTAATACCAACTCTGATAAATAATTCAGGATTTAATAATGGAAGTTCAATAACCTAATAAATGATTAATATTATCATAATTAAAAAAAATAAATTAACTTACTTCACGCAATTCACGAATTTGTTCACCTAAACCACCAATACCGGCGAAAGAAACGGAACCAGGGTCTTCCAAAGACATGTTGTAAACGAGAGGATCGACTTCACGGGGGAGTAATCTCATAATAGTTAAAGTAGTCATATCGAGAGCGACACGAGACCCCAATTTGAGTTTGGATTTGTCCACTCTGTTACGACACCCAACTACGTAACGAGGGCCGCTGGAAGCCTTAACAATAACTAAATTAATACAATTAGTTAAATAAGATTAGATAATTAAATTTATAATAATCACATCTATCTTCGTCCAACTGTTTTAAAACTTCGCCAATAATTTGTCCAACACTCTGTAAAGCTTTAATATCATTTTCAGTTTTGTCAAAAGTTTTAGCCAAATCTCTCAAACCCAATCTCACTAAAAATTTAATTAGTATATACAATAAATAAATAAATATATATATATATATAATTACTAGTTTTGAGCTTTTCTTCCAACTCCCTATGGTCTTTCAACTTTCTGTGATATTCTTTTAAAGCATTTTTTAGGCCTGGATCTTGATTAATTTTTTCAATAACTGACATAATTATGGTTTAATTGTATTAATTTAATAATATATGTTATAAATATTAATGAAATATGAGGCAGTATTGAAATGATATATAGTTAATTGATACTGATATTTTTAAATAGAATTAATGAATGATTTTTGTGTTAATTTTAATTTATGAATGTAAACGTAATCATTTCAATGATTAAAACAAGACAATTAATTAGGATTTTGTGGGACAATTCAAATTATTTTCAAAATTAATAATTGATTAATTTTTTCAATTTTGCAAGAACCGTTTTTAATAAATTTATTCAAACTCACCAATATATTTTAGCAAATTTTATTCATTATTCTGACTAGCAATTCAGCACTATTACTTCTTAAAGAATTACGTAGTTCTTTTTCTATTCCCTTTACTTATTAAACAACCGAATAATATACTCCAGCCAATATTAATTCAATATTATTATATTTAACAGTCAAATATACACAATGTGTACCATCTTATCCAAATATTTTACCAATAATTTTTTAGTTAATTTCAAATCTTAATTATTAAATATAGAATTTTTATATTATTTAAGAACTACATCTAAATTTAAAAGTTAAAAATTTTTAAAAATTATTTGAAATGCATTTTGATATAAATCTTACTTTACATCATATTATTTTATTATAAAAACTTTCTTGAATAAAAATTTATAAAATTTAAATTTGGTTATTTTGCTAATTTTTCATATTTGTTAATAATATTTTGTTTAATGCTCCAACTTTTTGAAATAAATTCAGTGTACTTAGGGGGTTATGTTGCCTATCCCAGTTCAAATATAATTTTTCGAGTTTTTAGATTTGGACAACCTTATCAAACCGTAATTAGAGCATAAATTTTGTAAATGTTCTAGAGTGTCTGACGAATAATTGGGATAGGTGTATGAGAGGTAGATGATTTTGAATTTAAGATTCTGAAAAAAAGTGAAAAATAAATGGGACATAGGATATTTACTTATTTGTTTAGTATTATTGGGTTTAGAATCTGAATAATAAGGTTCCAAACGTTGGTTATCACTTGAAAAACTGTTACTTAATATAATTTTTTCGTCGTCATCTAATATAATGACTAACAAACAAAATTTGAAATATTGTGAAAAATTAATGATTCTAAATTAAATTTAATGAATTAAATAAATGATAATGATGAAATTTTTATTAAGTTAGGATTTGTTCCTCGTTCCGTAATCTTCGTCAAACATCCAGTCCTTTTGAATAATGATAGATTCGATTACGTTGTGTTGGGCGTTGTGATTGGGGATATCTTTGTCCGAGTTGCGCATTAATGTGGGTCCGAATACGATCGCTAAATTACTCGTGTCCATTTTATTCACTTCGCAATGCTCGGAAATCGCCCATAAGTGGTTCGCTAGTTTTTTGAGAGTGGAGAAATTCACTTGAGGGAGTTGGTACACACATTCTTTGATTCCCATTAATCGAGTGTCGTAATCTTGATCAAGTGAAGCTTGGATCATGGGGCCATAGAGATGGTATGGGATCAAGGGCTCACTAAGCTCCCTAAAGAAGAGTTTGAGAATACCTGTCAACACGTTGATATCTCCCTCTTCTTGGAGGTTTAGAGATTGACCCTTCTCAACCTTCTCTTTCCATTTTTTTATACTGGAAGAGTTACCAGATAATCGATAGATTCCCTCCGAATCAATACCTCGAGAATCGATTTCGTCAATTAACAGTTCCACGAGATGGCATCTGACGTCGCCACTGTTGAGAGCCAACTTACCCCAGCAGTAAGCACTGCCCAAATTTTGATCCTTACTCTTGTCAAGACCCTTCAAGAAATTGCCAAAATTTTTCTTGGATGACCTATGACCCTTAAAGTTGACGGAATCTGACTGAGTAGTAGTGGTCGAAATGGGTTTGCCGCCCACAGCAGAACTGGATATGGGCTCCAAAATGGGCTGGGATATCTTATTTTTATCCGCCCTTTTACCGAGCTTGGGTTTCATCGCTTTGAGATTTTGATTCATATTAATTAAATTGGTAATTGCTGGGTCTCTCATCTTTCCATCTTCTTGATCCTTGATATCCTGCTGAATTGCATTAAACCATTTTAATGTTTCTGTCTCACTTGATGTTTGGAAAAGAGCTTGAATGCCAGTACACGTTTGAACGACGAATACATTCTTTTTCTTGGAAAATTGTTTGCCGCCCATGAGTACCTGTGCATTGTGGAGATCAAACCAGCCTTTGAATTTGTATGGCGCATTTTTTAGTTTGAATTTGTAAATCAGGATAGTTCCTCGACATAACATGACAGTGTATGTCTTCCAATGTTTGATTTCCTTTAGTGACCCACCATCAAGAGCATCTGCTTTCACATTTAAGTTATCTTCAAGTTTCATGACACCTCCTTGATGCACCAATTCAAGTGAAGTACTACTGATTCTGTGTGCCAACTCTCTGTGGTGACTAGTTAATTCATTATCTTCATCATCTTCAGCATCTGAATCTTCTTCAACTAAATGATGATCACTATAGTTATTTTGATAATTTTCAGTATGAGGCAGTGTTTGAGCCAATTCTGCAGGAGATTCAGTTTCATCCAATGAAATGGGCTGAGATTTCCCTGAAGCAAAATAGTCCACTTGGTTGAACTCTTGCCATGGTGTAAATGTCATATCAGTGCCTTGATTGGATTGATATCTAGGAAATTCAAAAGGGGAATCTTGATTGGGCAAATTGGGCTGGTTATCAACTTGGAATATGTTAGTATCTGGATTTTGATAAATAGCATTGTTAGAATGGATCATATCATTCAAAAATGGATTGTTGCTATTTCGATTCATATCACGCTGAATGGGATCATCGGTGATCACATCATTCGTATCGGGCTGATGATAATGCATATCATTTGCTAAGCTCGAATGTGTAGGATCCAAGTCATTTGAAGCAAAGTTCAGTAGATTTCCTTTCTCAGATTCATTCGAACCTTGGAAATTAATTTGTCTTCCATCATTGTTAATGGTTTTTAATTTCGAGTTGATGTACTCATAGAAATCTTCGCCTTGATGCAAATCTCTATTATTGGCTATAGGTTTTTCGTGATAACTATCCATATGATTTCTGTAATTGGGCGACGTTGGACTTGATCTATAGGGAGATGACTTGTCAATAATAATGGGGGATATTTTTTCAGAGTGACGTCTGTTAATAGGTTTCTATATAATACGATAGTTGATTGATTATATTAATATCATTGTTAAGGTGAATAAATTACCATGGACACTGTACCACTTGACATGGATTTCAAGTGACCTTTGACAGTGTCTGTCAAATTTTTGGATTTTTGCTGAGTTACTTTAGATTGATCGATTAATTTAATATCCAAATCAAAATCTATACAAATTTATGAGTAAATATTATTATATCATAAAGTGAGATGATTTTTGTCTACCTTGGATATTGAGCTATTATAAAATAAAATGTAAAACGAAGATAAATAACATTGGATAAAGTTACTAAAATTTGTAATACCTGATCAATTTGTTTTTTTAATTTGTCGAGTTTATCTGCTGAAGGGATGGAAGTATTGTCCATTGTAGGGAGAGATTGGGTAGTTGTAGGCACAGATTTAGACATGGTAAGACGCGGCCTTGGAGGAGCTGTGAAAGTCATTTCTTGAACTTCGATATGAGAGGTTAGGATCTCCACACCTGAAGTAGTTGGCTCTGAAGTAGAATATTGAGCAAATGTCTGTGCAGGTCTTGGGTGAGCAACTGGACTTGTGTTAGTTTTAGTAGCAACTCCAAACTCTAAATTAATACTATTCAGTCAACCATAAAAAAGTTTGTATTAAATTCAATTACTCGTCACAGGCTCTATATATTTAATATGATTTTCAGGAATTAAACCAACTTTACCGTTAAGCTGTGCTAATAAAAAAATATATATTTAGTTAAATGAGAAATATTTTTGATTTATAAAAATCATACCTTTTAACCTATATAACAAAAGTAACAAAAATAAAAATGTTATATTCTTTTAATAATAAATTTTTAAATTAATTTACCATCCGTGGCCCTTATTCTCTAAAATAGTTATCCAAATACCAGCAGGAAATGACTAAAATAAAATTAAAAATATGAATATAAGAAGTATTATTGTGGTAGTACCAATTCGTCATCCTGTTCCGCCTGATACTCCCATTCGGTATAAACCCAAACGGGAGGCTCATCTTTGGGTAAATCTTTAATAGTTTCCTCTTCCAAAGCCACGTAATGAGCGCACATTTTGAATAAACTTTACAAAAAATTTTGAATTAATATTTTAAAATCAAGCTGAATAATATAAAAAATTATTCAAGATAAAAATATATGTTATTTTGGAGCTAAATTATTTACAAAGGACTCTTAATATTAATATTAAAATCAACTTTTTGAATATTATAATAATAAATATTTTGTATTGAATAAATGTGATTTAAAGATGATAAATGGTTCGATGAAATTTTATATTTATACTTATTTTTTTAACCAATGCTTTCTCAAGTAAACAAGTACCCATTTCTAATTAATTTTGATTTGACTGTTTATAATAATAAGATTTTGATCATAGTTGCAATGTTAGTTATTTTGTTTCAAATATAATTATCATGATATTCATTTATTATAAAGCAATATAAAAAATGATATGATTGAAATGTTTAATTATTTTATATTATATCAATATGCAATTCTATTCGAACTATTAAGAATTAATATCATTAATAAAAAATACTAATAAACTATACTTGATGATAAAATTAATAATTTGAATATATAATAATAATGATAATAATTTTCATTATATTTACTAATATCATGATATTTATTTTCATAATTTTTTCTATTAGTTCTACTTTTAATTATTTTATATAGGTTTTTTTGGGACTTTAAAAAGAGGGATAAATGATTTATTCAGTATTATTAATAATTTAAAATATAATAAATACTATCAAATTAGAAAAAAAATGCAAAATTAAAGAAAATTATTCCAATGTCAAAATTATTTCGCATAACTTATATTTTATCCTTATTATAATTTTAGTATCTTGTTAAAATTATTCATTTAAAAAATCCTTCAGCATTAGGCAAAAATTGGTAACACTTTATATCCATACCATACAAATTAGAGTTGATATTATGTGAGAAAAATTTTAAGAATTTTGGAATATTATGGACCCAAATTGCAGTCATCAGTCTCAATTCACAATCTAGAATTTAATATTAGAGTTTATTTTTCAATTTATTTAGTTTTGTTAGTCGTTGAATTTTGTTTGTGGAATTAAAGTGACTGTATTGCTATAAATCCGATATTTTGATATATATTACAAAAATTCCAAAGTGATGAAATAGAATGTAGCTGTGAAATTTTGAAGTATGCACTATGTTATCATTGCGATTTAAAGTACTAAGGATCATAAAATATTTCTGGAATCACCCTTCTTTCCAATATCAAATTTCTTCAAGATTTTTAAAAATAATATGAATAATGATACAATTTAATGTTTAACCCATTAACTTTTGAGAACATGTCTAACTCCTCCGAAATTTTCAGATGTAAGCATTGTAACTCTTAAATTTGATCCAATATATCATATTATAATAAGCGATATTTACTCAACAATTATATCTTAATTATACTAAACATGAACTATATTTTACTTAGTTGATTAAGCATAAGTTTATTCATATTTCATGTATATTGTCATCTTTCAAACTTGGAATAATAAGTGAAAATAGAATATATTTTGATGTTTCAGATACCAAGGTTAACAACGTATAAAAGCTTTGAAATTATTTGCAAATCCATGGACTTAATAAATTATAAACAATATATAGTTAAAGCTGTTCCTAAATATTTATATAATATTATATATTAAGAATTTATATTGATATGTAGAGATATAAATATCATTTCAAACATTGAAATATATTATAATAACATCAAAATCACCCATTTGATCTTCATCTGATCATTCAGGTAAAACCTTTGATTTGATTGAAATATAAATTTGATGGTCTTTCAAACCACTCATATTTGATATAAATTCTAAACCTATATCATATACAAAATGATAAAAAATGCTATATATTACATAAATTATTGTTTGAAATTCGCTTATTCAATCATGCCATTTTAAAACATCTATATAATAGTGAAAATTAGAAATTTGATTCATAAGGGAAAAGCATAAAAAAATTCTTAAGTAAATTTAGTTATAATTTTTGAATTCCATTTAATAATGTCTAATTATAATAATAGATATCAATAATGAAAATAACAATCATTTCAATATCTAAAAATGAAATTCCATTTCAACATAAAAATATTAGTATTAAATTACAAATTTTGGTTAAAGTTATTGTCCAATCTTTTTTATTAACTTATAAATAATATTGAATAAATTATTTATATATCATTAATTTCAATTTAGATATATTTTTAATGTAATATATATGCGATATTCTACCTATGTGATACCCCTAACCACAAAATTTATATTAGACAATTTAATGTGAATAATTAGTTTAATTAAATCAAATTTATTATGATTTAGAATGGATTGAATTGTTGACTGCTTTCCTAATTTCATTTACATCCAAACAAGGAAATGGTGAACACAAATGGCCAATTGCAATGAGTCAATGTGATCACTGATCACAAATATTATAATACTATACCAAACAATTATACACAATATCATGATATAAGATCTTTGAATCTGAAAGTTTATTAAATTATACTTTGACTTCTAAAATATAATCTTAAAGTCATTAAAGGTAAGTAAATTTTATTTTTTATATTATATAAATAATTTAAGATCTTTTAAAAACTACTTTTTAACTTAATCACTCTAGCAATTTAAGGCAGTTAGATAATTGGGTGGTGAGACTACTGGCAAGTTGCTAGTGCTCACCAATACCCCCTAGCAAGAATGTTGGGAAAAGGGCTAGCTGATGTTATATCTAACCAGAATTTGATAATGAATCATAGTATAAATCCCACCAAACGTATTAAACTGTTTATAAATTAGTGATATGGATATAAGATAAATAATGGTTTAACTATAATAATTAACAATATATTGTTATCTATAGCTATTAAGATAATTTTTGATTTTATTTATTGAATTTAAAGTTTAAAAATAATAATACTAATATAAAATATTTTTTTATTATTATCAAATTTTTATTCTTTATTCAAGTGTACTATTATTTCATTCTCTAGATATATAACAGTTGTTATATTTTTAAACTAGTTCTTATCATTCAAAATAGCTATATATCCTCTTTTCATACAATTATTATATTGTTTTAATAAATTTCAAAAATATAATTTCTGTTTATTTAAGTTTTTAAAAATTTTATTTTTAATATTTTAAAAAAATCTAGATATAAGATTAAGGGAGAATGTTAAATAATGGTTTAATTTAATTATAATTTAAAATATATATGGTTTTAACTATTATATATAGTTTTATTTTATTTTTAAATTTCTATTTAAAAAATATTCTGGTTATTGTTTTTTAAAACTTTATATAACTTTTTAGATTATTTTAAAATAATAGTCTTTATTTATTTTTTGCTATTTTTTAAATTTATAATATATAATATTATTTTTAATTCTATTATATAATAAAAATAATTTTTTTCATATATATCTGATTTCACTTGTCTTTTATCTTTTTTTTAATTATTTGATAATATTTATAGAATTTAATATCAAAAATTATATATATTATATTAGTAATAATAAAGTTTTTAAATATAATATATTTTATTATAAATTTTATGAATGAAAATTATAGATTGACTTATTTAACTTATTAGATATAATTAACCTATATGGTATTTAATTTGATATTTTCTAAAATTTTTTAATTTTTTAGTCATGATAATGTTTAACTAAAATTAATAATTGATATCTTTAAAAATTCCTTCAAAATATAATTAATATGAGTGTTTATAATATCTAATATTCCTTAATCAAATATTTTATTTTTCTATTTATTTATGATTAATCTTTGATATAATAATCATTATTTTAAAAATATATCAACTTTTTTTAATAATATCTAGAAATAATAATTCCTTTATTATATATTTAATTATTTTATATAACTCAGGTAGTTTAAATCTTAGTTTAAAATCAAATAATATAATATTTCTTAAAAGATATTTATTAGGTTTTAGTAAAACTAATCTAAAAAAATTTCCATTGTAAAAATAATTAGGTTTTATATTCAATTAATATTAATATCAGAAATTTTAACATCCTTTTAAAATTGGTTTTTATAATAATTTTGTTGAATTATAAATAAAGAAAAAAATCAATAATATCAATAATTTGATATAATTCAATCTCTAATAATATATTGATTATAAATAAATAATATTTGTTAAAATAAATTATTATTTATATTATGACATTGTTTTAAAAATAATTTAAAATGATTATAGTGAGTTAGAATAATTATTACCTAATATAAAATACTAATTAAATAATTCAAAACTAAATTAAAATAAATGAAGTTATAAACTTTTAATAAGTGTTACAAGCAAGTATTTTAATAGTAAAGCCACTTCTATAATATTATTAGATGTTGTTATCACTTTAGACTTACTTAAGTATTGTAAAATCTTACTAGCTATCTATGATTCTTATCTTAGTATTGATGAACTTCAACCCCTTAGAAGGTCAGCTATAATTTAAAAATTACTCTGGATATATAACTTTAGTTCAGAACACAATAATAAATACATTTTTTCTATTAAAAATACATCAATTACTTAAATCCTTAAGTTATCATTTATTAATTAGTGATTAAGTCAGGAACCAAGATAATACCAAACCTTTGGAGTCTTTGGTTGGTGACATTGTGGATATTTATGATCTATAAGTAATCCAATTATAATTTAAATTTTCTTGCCACTTGGTATATTCAACAGGCATAACATCCAACTTTTTACCCAATTCTTGACACCGAGTCACAACTCATTGTCAACATAAGCCAGGTGCCCCATTCATAGAATGTTAGAAATAGCCAAATTAATCAATTGTATATTAATAATTTGACAGATTTTAAATAATTTCATCAATCCCAAAACTAATACCATAATTTGAAAATAATCTCAAACAGAATTAAGTTAATCCTAAGTGACATGGATAATAACAAAATTAAAAACAATGAGTTCAGAATTGCCATCAACAACAACATCATCATCCAATACTAATAATAATCCATTGAGAAAAAGAACAAGAGAGGATTTCGAATTTGGTAAAATAATCGGAGAAGGATCCTATTCTAAAGTAAACACATTAACAATATCCAATTATTAGATTTACTAATAAAATCCCAAGGTTGTTCAAGCTACAGAAATTTTCAACTCCAAAGTCTTCGCTGTAAAAATCCTAAGCAAAGCGTTTATAGTACGCGAGAAGAAGACGAAATATGTGAATGTGGAAAAGGAATGTTTGACCAAGTTGTGCCGACATCCTAATTTGGTGAAATTACACTATACATTTCAAGATACGAGAAATTTGTACTTTGTTTTGGATTTTTTACCCAATGGAGATTTGTTGTATTATTTGATTAAAGTAATTAGTTTTTTGATTATATACTGATATATTATTAATGATTTTCTAGCTGAGAACTTTACCTCTAAACTGTATTCAATTCTACCTTGCTGAATTGGTATCCGTTGTAAATTATATGCATTCTAAAGGGGTAATTCATAGAGATTTAAAACCTGAAAATATTTTATTAGATGATAAATTTCATTTGAGATTGACTGATTTTGGCAGTGCGAAAATTCTTTCGTCTAAAGATGATCAAGTGAATGAAGATGCTACGAAAAAAGGTAATGCTCATTTTTATTAAATATATTACATTGATATTAATTTATCAATTTAGAATCAACTTCTTCATTTGTAGGATCAGCATGTTTCGTGAGTCCCGAACTCCTTAAAGACAAGGTAGTGGATCGCAGTACCGATTTATGGGCGATTGGATGTATTGCTTACAGAATGATGGTGGGTGAGCTTGTTTTCAAAGGTTCCAACGATTATCAAACCTTCCAAAATATCATCAATTTAAGATTTACGATTCCTGACGATTTAGAAGAGAATTGTAAATCTTTTATTAATCAACTCCTAGTAAGTTTCTATACTATTATTTTTTTAGTATTTATTAATGAATTGTGTTATAGGTGAGAAATCCGAAATCCCGACTAGGTTACAAAAATTTTGAAGAATTTAAAGCTCATTCATTATTTGCTGAAATTAATTTTGACACTTTACACAAACAAACTCCTCCTCCTATGAATATACCTCCTCCAAAGTTGGGAGATGATGCATCCGATTCTGATGATTTTTTCTCTTAATTAATCAATTAAATATCATGAATCATATTAACATTATTTTGCAGCTTTTTACAATGATTTAGTTCTTTTTAATTCTTATGTTATTATCTGGTGCAAATAGAACTTGCATTGATCCTAAATTTTGTTTGTCATTTTCATTATTTTAAAAACTAGATCATGTTTAAAATTTAAATCAAAAAGCTAATGACCTTGTATTGAAAATTAGATTTAGTTAATAAAATGGTTTCATTTTATTATTTTCATTAAGTGTGGAAATAATAGTATTTCGATAATTATATAACCTATAGATTTATTTTTAAAATAGGCTTATATATCCTTTATTTATAATATATAAGTTATTTTATGATACTAATATTATATCATTTGATTATATTGTTAACCAAATACTTAATTTGGATAAAATAATAATTAGTATTATCCCATAATAATTAAATCAAAAAATTGATTTTGAATTTTTAATTAAATTAATAGATTGAATATATAATTACTAGTCATTTTAGCAATTAAAACTTATTAATTTAAACAATTGTATTTATTTGTAAATAATTTAAAATATTCCTTCGTTTATTTTATTTAATAGAATACTAATTATAGCTTTACTGGATTCAAAATTTATAAAAAATGTCTAATCGTAATGGTCACGCCGATAAGGTGAACGGAATGCATGGGGACAAAAAATACGAATTCGTTCAGGAAGAGTCGGAACCTTGGATCAGTAAAGTACACTTGGATAATCCAGTATTGTGCGTTGCTTACAATCTCCATGGCACGCGACTGGCAATTGGCGATAGTTCCAATAAGATTCGAGTATGGGAAATCAAACAAGATTATCGCACATCGTACACTCTAGAACACTCAAATTCCGTTGAGGATATTCGATGGCATCCGGATTCGATGAAGATTTTAGCATCTATTTCTGCCGATAAGCGTTTAATAGTGTGGAATGTACTCGACAAGAAAATTTTATTCGAAATGAACTTGGAACGCGAATTAGTACATTTGCATTGGAGTCGCGACGGAAAATTAATTTTGGTTGGGGATAAATCTGACAAATTGACCTTGATCAATTATGAAACTAGGACGAAGGAATCTACTTTTCAATTACCAGCCACTGAACAACTTAATTCTACCACTCAGATCAATCAATTCACATTGACTAAAGATCTTAAAAAAATAATTATTGCTAGTAATAATGGTTATGTACACTTTTTTAATATGGAGAACTTCGAATTTGTCGCATCGATCAGAATCAGTTCGTCTACTTGTAATTCTTTAGACTTACATCCTTCAGGTAATTACGTGTGTGTAGGGACTGCGGACTCGACAGCCAGTTTAATCGATTTACGTACTTTAACAGTAGTGGCAACCTATTCAGACTTGGATCTAACAGTTAGATCTGTTAAATTCAATTACGACGGCAAATACCTGGCAATGTGCTCACGCCAATCCACAGTTTATATATACAACACGTATTCTGGCGAGTTAGTTGGCGAATTAGAAACACTGAACGAACTCAATAGTCTCAATTGGCACTTGAAAAAGAATATCTTAGCATGTGTTGGAGATTACATCGAGGGTGACGACAATCCTACTGGCATTGTATTTTTATTCGATTTGGACAAATTTTTAGCGAATTCGAGACATTAATAGTCATAGTAATTTAGCATTTCAAAGTTTTTTCTATTTCCTTCAAATTATTGAATAAAAAAAATCAGAATCCACTTTATCTCGATTCACCTCAAGTTTATTATGGATCCAAGTCACTTTAAATTCATTTGATAATTCACTCTTTATTGAAACTATATGCTAATCTTTTATATTAATCACAACAATCTATATATCAGATAATGTGCACCTCTATCTATTCAATTTTCGATCCCATAACAATATTAAACACCAATCCATTTAATAAAAGTATTTATAATATCACTCAATATAAATTAATAGTATCAATTTGAATTGATACTTGAATGAGATTTCAAACCAATTAGATTAAAATTGATTTTGAAAACTTTATCCATGATGAAAGAAGAGCCAAAATGAAAATCAATTCACAATGAAAAAGCCAAAGTAATTATCTCAACTAACACATATATCATATCATTTATGACTGTTATTCATAATAATGAATTACACTCCGAAGATCCTGATACCGGTTACTTTGTAAACACAGAATTAGTACACTTGAAGAGGGGATACTGCTATTCAAGTAAGAGTAGAGACGCTGTCTCTAAGAGTATAAAAATGTCGGAATACTCGATCAAGTTACACAAGAAAAAGTAAAATTGAATAAAACAATATCTTGAAGATTAGTTTTTATTTTTTGGCAATTGTTAAAAATGAAATAAAAAAGAATAAGCTGGAGTTTTTAGATAAGTTAGTGACCTAGTAGTATGATGATGATTAATGATGGAAGTGTAGCGTGGTGAAAAAAATTAATTAGTGGTGGGGGTTATATATATTCAATAATATTTAATATGATGGAGCGTTGGGAGAATGGATCAATTTCTGGTTAAGAATTTGAAAAATGAACTATTAATCACTATTGTTAAATGTGTGGTTAAAAGTTCAATAATTTACAAATTGCTATGAATTGAACCAGCTCCGGAAAGATGATTAAAATTATACAACATTGATTGGAAGGAATTAGTAACAGATGAAAGATTATCCTTCAGAATGGAAATTGTCCAGTACTTTCACTACATCGTCCACTTTGGAAAGGTCGGTTAAGAAGGGTATGAGATCCAATAATTCAGTATCATGCATATCATTAAACCATGAGCTAATCGGGACAGCATTACCTGGATGGAATATATAACTTGCTGGAGAGTTATCAATAATGAGTGTCTGGGACAAATCTCTACCCAATTGACTCAAATCTTTCACGTAGTTCCCTTTATGAAGGAAACAACTCTCTCTGAACAATCTATGAGCCACTACACCGTCCTTATCGAGCATATCCAAGACGGGGTCGGCATATTTGGATAAACTAGCAGTGAATACTACAACTTCGTATAGTTTACCTACTTCGCGCAGAAATTCGTCGACGCCGGGTCGTTTGGCGACATAAACGTTATGAATTTGGTTTTCAATTTCCACAGGGACGATATAGTCAGGCTGATCAATTAATTTGAAGGAAGAGTGCACGAGAGTTTCGTCTAAATCTAATACTAAACATTTCATGCCTTGGTGTTTGGGTGCAATGGGATCCAGAAGATACTTTTTGGGTATCTAAAGTAGAATTAGATTATTAATATTGAATAAATGAAAAATGATATATATAATCACATTAGAAGATCTCTTAACCGTTGTAGGTGTCGTTGGACTGGGAGCAACGACGGTAGAAGAAGGGGGAGGTGAACTGTTGACGGAAGTTATGGGGTTGAGATCTGGATTAATTTCATTGACTGTATTATTTATAGGTTTCTCTAAAGTGGGAGTATCTTTAACAGCGCCTGTTTCGTTACCAGTACTCTGTATTTCTTCTAATATTTGTTTAGAACCACATTGAAAACACAAAATTTTGGACCAAAATTTCTTTTTAGCTTTATTTGCCGATTTCATTGGTGGCTTTTCTTTAATACTTTCGGGCTTATATTGAGGAGAAGCTTTTTCTAGATATAGAACTATATGAATATATAAATTAATAAGTGGGTAATAAATCGGTTTACCTGATATAGGCTGATTGTTGAGAAACTCTTCTTGTTTTTCATTGATAGTGGGTGAGACAATAGTTGTTGTAGTATTAGTTTCTGAAGGGTTGGGCACTTGAGTCACGAGTGCTGCCACTGGATTTTCTGTGGTCATAATAGAAGTAATAATTTAAATAAAAATAAACAAATAAACAAAAATTAAAAGTGAAGCTGTATATTTAATAGATATATAATACAATTAAAATAAAGCTATTTCAATGCCCAAAGCTTAAAAGATATCAAAGAGAAATGATAAGAAATAGCTTATATGATTAAATTAAATATTTGAACCCCCTTTGAATGAAGAAAAAAAAATCAAGAGAAGAGAAGTGGAATTTAATCAAAATGATTCTTAGTTTTTACATTGATCATCCGATTCCCCTCCCCAGACACATTTGGAATTATTCTTCATTCCTGAATCCATTCTGAACACCCCTAAATATTGTCTTCTGATGGTTGGAACCCGCTGTTAAGGGGTATTAGCTTTATCGCAGCTAATCCTAAGATTTCATTCATCGTCATTTTAACATCGAATCTGTCTGAATGCATGACTGTTGCTGGATTATGAGATCAGAATTGTTCATTTTAGCCAATGTTTTAATTTCATATAAATTGGTTTCAATGGATCAAGGCATATTAAATCTAAGCCATTTTGCTCAATCGTACAAGCTAAACGCTGGTTACACTCAATCCGATCCAATATCCTGGTACCAATGACATTGTTGTCTACCCCAGTATCTAAGTGCACACGATGTGGGAGAAGAGGTGGGGCAGCACAATTGCTTTTCTCTTTCAACTACTGCATGTCAATCTCCTATATTTAATATAAAATTAAACTTTTGGCAATCGCCTAAACTGAATTGAATTGTAATGCACCAATCACATTCCAGATTGGACCCTCACTCACTTCTAAGTTCAAGGGGGAAGTTAAGAAATTATCAGAATACTATTGGCTCAAAACTACTAAGATTAAACGTAATACCAAGCCCAAAAGTCATACATCCTTCAAATTCTATTCAATCCTCTAAATTTAAGTATATTTACAATTCCAAAAATCTAACCTATTGACTAGTCCCAAAAAGTCAATTATCTATGATATTCGAAACATTAGTCAATTTTAAATCAACAATATTATTCTAACACCAATTCCAAATACTAATATATCATCAAATATTCATACTATTGTTATTTTTAGCGGATAATCTTATATTTTATTCACATATTGTTAATTTCTCATCTATTTAAATTAATTAACTGGGAAATCTGGAGACTGATTATTAAATGATTATTGGTAAGAATTCATTTTTTTTGGGATTTTTTGAGCTAATAATTTCATTTTGAATTAATGACACAAACTAAATAGAATTTAAATTAGGTCAATTCCAAATTTGGAAGTACTTGACTTTTCACGGTTACTTTTTGAATAAATCAAAATTTACAAAAATTTTAGTCTTTTTAAGTCTAAATATTATTAGTTATATTAGGATTCAAAAAACACCAAGGATTATCATATTTATTATTTTAGGATTATTTATTAAATTATTATACTTTTCGTAAATTTAATTTAATTTAATTATAATCAATCATCAATTATTACCAAATATCCTCAAATTTAATTTTATTTGAAATAAAAAATATATTGATTAAAATTATAGAATAATTTTTTGAAGACAAATCACAAATAATTAATAATATTTCTGATTAATTGAAAATTACTCAGTATGCTTGGCAATATAGAACATTACCTTTTCGTTAGAAAGGCTAATTCTATGCAACTCAATTTCAAATAGCAATTTACCAAACAATTATTCAGAGCTACAGATCATTTTACGAGTATTGGTATGCTTCATTAATCATATGATAGAAGTATCAACTTTTTCATAATTTAATATTGCAGTGTTTTTTATATGCTGGTGATTTCATTTTATTACAGTTTATATTGGGTAATATCCAATATAATGAACATTGTTTTGTTTAAAGTTCAAAAATTATACTGAAATTGAAGCCTCAATTTAAAAAACTAATCAGATTGGATACAGTAAGAATAAATATTCAAGTACATATTGAAATGAAATTAAAGAATTTTATATGAGATATTTATAACCTTTGTAAATATAGCTTTTTCAATAATATATTACCTTACTTTTTTAATTAATATAGCTAACACTACAATGTTTGATTATTTTTATAAAAATTCCTTATCATAATTATATAATTATTATTAAATATAATTCAATATTAAAACTAATTGAAATTATATTATACTTACTAAATAATCATTGATAAAGTTATAAATCGTGACAACAAATACATGAAACTATATTATTATTTAAGCATTTAAAAGTTATAAATGCGAAATTTTAAATATAAGGCACAATTTTAACATTACAGAGTATTATTTGGAATTAATTAAATTAAATTAAATTTTGCGTTTATTTTAATATAAATCAATAATTCATTATATTATTTACATTTAAATGAAATCAATTTGTTCGTGATCTTTATTGATACTTTTATATCTAATCTGAGAATTTTGACATGAAATCCAATCAAGGAAACATTGTCCAATTGTAAATAATAAATAAATATACTGTCAAACTTAGATAGTAGTAAAATTTTGATTATAATTTCATGAATAGTTAACAAGATAAATTTTCTATATATATTGAATATTAATATATCAAAAATGAATCGACCCATCAAGAGGAAATCGTAACATTTTTTCATTAAACATGGATCAAATAATAATAAATTATGTTGCATTTGCTTATTTCAATACTTGAATTATATCCAAGTTAATAAATAATATCCTGACAAAACGATTTAAATATTAATTTAAAAAGATTTGTATAACACAATTAAGATAATATCTTGGTCAATATTTGAATTGAATAAAAAAAAATTTTAAAATTTAATTTTTTTAATGATATTAAGAAATGTATATAAAATAAATAGTTATATAACACTGTTAAAAAATAAATATTAATAAGATTTTTAATTACTTTTGAAATATTAAATGAGACAATTTAATTATATTTTGAAATTTTTAAATTTGAAAATTTGGTCAAATGCAAATATTAGCAATAAAAGAGTTAATATTGAATAATGAAAATGATTTATATTAAGAAATGCTTAATGAAAAAAGATACTATTGATAAGAAAGTAATATGCTGATATTTTTATCATTTTTTAAATTTGCAAAGGTATACTCAGTTAAATATTGATGAATATTTAATTTGACATAAAATATATGGTATTTAAAAAATTTTTAATTGATGACGAATTATAGTTAAAACAAAATTATAGTATAGTGATATTGCAATTTAATAAATCGAATATATAATTTCAACTTTTCATTATATTTCTACCACATAATATTATTAATTTTATTCAAAATTTGATTAAGAATATAATTATTGTTATTAAAGTAGTCTTCAACAAAGTATATGCATATAATTACAACTATATTATATTTTTTTTCTCATTTTAAAATTATTAAATAATTTTCGTGTATGATCAATAATAATCCTTTATTTTAATATACCAATGGTATTAACTAGATGATTAATCGTTAAGTGATTTGAATATTTATTATAATTTACTCAAAATTATCAAAGATACTGATAGTATATATTTATTACCTTTATATACAAACGATACAATAATATAATTTTACTTATTTTATGTACAAGAAATAACAAATTTGAATGAAAACTTTTAAGCAATACATCAAAAGGACAACTATTTAAAATAAATCAGCAATTAATTTTGGTCAAGAAATATTCAATATATTAAAACTCATTATTCATTAATTTGAAGAAAATTTCATATTCAATGAATCTGGAGAATGTTAAATAATGACAATTATAATCAGAGGGATAATAAAGAAAGTTTTAATCTGAATTTAGATTTATTGGTTTGAAAATGCATATTCAGAGCAATAAATAACATATAAAAAGTTCTAAAGTACATTAAAATTAATATAAGTAATATAAATCAAATAATTTGAAATTAACAAACTTTTTTAATCCAAATAAATTTGAAATTAGAGCATATGAAAACAGATAAGGTAAATGATAATAAAATCGTATATCGGGAATTAACAAGTGGATTTAGGCAATATTAGCTTCAAGCCAATTACGAACGTTTTCAGCATCTCTTTCAAGCCATTTAGAATTAATAGAGACACTTTCAAGAGCTTGATTCAAGCTCATGTTGAAAGCCTTAGTATCCTTGCCATCGAAGAACTGCTTAATATCGTCGATGTCGCTCTGTTGGCTGAGTCCACCAACGCTGGATTTGATGATATGATTCAACGAAGATAATGATTGTGAGAAATTAGCTTCAAGAATTCCCCAATGAGATTTAGTGAAACTCCATGTTAAGCGACGACTCTTGATATTGGAACCGCAGTAAATAAAGACACGAGATAAATCTTGAGAGCGAACATGGTCCGATAAGCTGAATTGGAGAGTTTCTTGGATTAATTCAGGATGAGGAGTAGTACCGAGAGCAGCCAAAGCAATAAGCTTTTGATCGGTAGCAGTAGTTTCCAAGTAAATCTTCTTGATGGCATCATATTCTTCCTTACCACCATGGTGCAACACAATTTGGTAAACAGAAAATTTCAAATCGGATGGTATAGCAGATTTATCACCTTCAATAAAACGCTTGAAGCGAGATCTGGCTTCAGAAACAATAGAAGCATCACCAGCCTTACCAGCATTAGCAATTGCAAGAGCACGGAGCATAGGAGTGGATGGTTTGTCAGTAGATTGAGATTCCCAGCCGAGTTTGTTGGCAATTCCTGAAAAGAGTTTCAAGCGGTATTTCTTCAATAATTCTTGAACCTCCTCAGGCTGTTCAAACCAGACCGAGACTAAGCTAGACAATTGGTTAGAAATTTCTCTCCAGACGACATATTCTTCTTCGTCACGGAAATTCAATAAAAGCTCTAACAAATTGGTACTGGGTCCATAGCCAGCTTGGGCAAGGTAACCAGCATCAGAAACAAGAGCAACACGATCCAC
>JNEM01014152.1:0-16052 GCA_000697335.1 Conidiobolus incongruus B7586 | reverse complement strand
ATTAATAATAAAAATATTACACTATATTTTTAATAATGGGATTTTTTTGTAATTAAAAATAAAAAAATATTTTAATATATATTATATAAAAATAAATATATAATATAAATTTAGTAGTTTCTTTTATTATTAATACTTTTTATTATACTTTTAATAAAGATCTAATACTTAAAAAACAGTTCTTTTTATTAAAAACTAAAATTTAATATTTTATAAATTAATTAAATTTTTTTATAAAAATTTTCTTTCCTATAAACTAATATTTTAATTGCCTAAAGCAATTATAATTACATAGGCTATAATCTAAGGAATATATTAGATATATTATTTTTTCCAGTTATTTTTAATTAGAAAGTTTTTTATAGCTTTAGATTTATATTTTTGACAATTATCATGCAAAATAATTGGTTTTCTTAAATTATATTAAGAACACTAATTAGAAATACTTTTATTTAAAAAAACAATATAAAGTTAACTATTAGTTGATTTTCCTTTAGAAACTAAATAAGAATAACATATAATATTATAATTTATTATAATGATTAACATTCATTTATTAATAAAATGCTTATTTAAAGGGATTTATAAAGGGGGTTGATTTAACTTAATCTAATATCTTGATTTGTGTTTTAGTAAAGGATTATACATAGGGATTTAAGATTCATCAATTATAATTATTTATTGTAAAAGTTTAAGCTTCTAGTAATATTTTAGTAAGTTTTGTTTCATAATAACTATTCTAACTTTTTTTAAGCTTTAGTTAAATTATAAAGTACCTAATTTATATTTTTATTTATTAATTTGAGTTTAAACTTTGATATATATAAAATACTTATAAAACTAATATTAAAGTGCTTAGATAATTTTCTAATTGAGATAAAAAGGTGCTTTTTAATATATTTTTTCAATTTATTAATAATTGAAAAAAATAAAAATTAAAATTGGTTTTTTAGATTTTAGTAAGTTTTGGATAGTTTTTTTTAACCTTAAAGTAATTTACTTAGTGATAAATTATTAATTTAGATAATGCTTTATTATTAAAAGCTGCTTGTAAATTTTAAATAGATTTAAAGGGCTTATAGTTAAGTTTTATTAATATTAAAATAAAATACTTTTAATAATCATTATTTAGTTTAAGCATGATTAAATTAAATAACCAATTTTAAAAAGTTAATTTTTTTATCAAAAAAATTATTATATATATATATATATATTAAAAATATATAATTTCCTATTAACTTTGTATATATTTATTCATTTCAAACTAATAATATATAGATGTGTATAAGAGACAGACTATTTTATCACCAATTTAATTATTTTGGTAATTTTACCATATCTTATTATAATCTTATTATAATAATATTTACTTATATATATAAAATATTATTTTTTGACCTTAATAAAATTAATAAATTAAATTTTTATATTTTGATTTTTAAAATAATTGTTTTATAATAATCAAAATTACCATTATATCTGAGAAGTATTAAATCCCAATAATTTAATTATTAAATTTATATTATAAACATTGCAATATTATAAATTTTATATTTTGTGAAAATATAACCAATGTACTATTTATATATTAAATATAATAGTTAATTATTCATTTTTGTAATAATAATTTATATTTAATTATAAATTAAAATGATAGTTATTTTAGATTGGGTATAAATTTCATATATCAAATCATATGTGCAATATTAAATTAATAATAGCTTTCTAATATACAGTTTATAATAAATCAAGAATTTTAATTGACATTAATCTGATGGGCAATAACCTTGTTATTCACTCAAGAAAATGCAATTAACACACTAAATCAAGAAGTCACGTTGGAGAACACCCATCTCCTGAACCAGGTGGTTATGTTCCTTTCTGTAACTGAGTCATTCCTATCCATAAAAATCAACAATGAAAGCTAATACAAGATTATCACGAATGAAATAATAAACATATCTTTTTTATCTTCATTTCAAAAGTGTCCAGTCTCTATGTTTTTCCCATAACCCTCACAAAAGTGTTGAGTCGTGACAAGTGTGAGATAACTACTTTACACGAAGAACACAATTTACAGTAAGCCATTTGCACCTCATTTAGTGAATCCTACCAATTTCCTGTATCTGTGTGGTAACCTATCGTTTACCACTGGCGATTCCCCGTTTAAGCTCCAAAAGTCTGTTTCCTTCCATAATTACCGACGTCAAATCTAAAATAGTAAAATATATTGACAATATTTTTTGAATTAATGATTTTGATAAAATTATTAAAATAAAGTGTTTTATTTGATTTATCTATTATGAGTTTTATTCAAAAATAAATTTTCTTTGAATATAAAAATATATATTTATAATGTATCTTTTCACTCAATTTGAAAAAACCATTTTTAACATAATAATGTAAATATATTAAATAATATATATAAATCAAGTTCAATTTAATTAAATAATCGTGATCATTTAGATAGTTTAATTATTATTCATAATATATTATATTCAAGGCTAACATTAAAAACTGATTATAATAATTAAATCATTTGAATTTTTTATATTTGTTAGTAAACTGAGATGATTATAATTATATCTTTTTATTGAAATAATAATTGATGAATGTATATTTCAATTGTATTCAACAAATAAATTTAACAAGCTAAAAGTGAAATCATTACTCTGTCCTAAAATGTAATGTCAATATCTCTTAGAGAACATTTGATCGTAAAACTTGCTTAGTTGACAAAGTCATTGTTTCATTAAAATGTCTTTGGAAAAAAATGATTTTTATATGGTAATCATTTATTAAGTAAATTTAAGAGAATATAAAAGTATTATTTTAATTCTATTTCAAAGTAAAGGAAAAGATATACTCATTAAATTGATTAAAGCAGGATTAAAATTAGGATACTCCAGTGATAAGTGTTTACATTACATTTCGGGACAGAGTAACTTTACTTGTGTGTAATAGGGTTGAATTTTAAATCAAATCAAAATAACACAAGAATTAATGTTAGTATTACCAAAAACCGCAATTTATCGACTGATATGTTAAAAATAAGGTTATTATGGTAATAAAGATAATTTTAATAATCATTTTCAAATATAATATTTTCAATGAGATTTAGATATATAATGTGATAAGTTAGAAATATAGAGAATATGGAATGTGTGGTAACTCATAGATTAAGTGATAATTAGAAAGTATAACTAATTAAAACTATTATAAAATGTAATTAAAAATTATTAATTAATCATTTAATGCTATAATAAAAAATCAATATAAAAATATAAATTTACCTTTTACATCGCTTTAAAATATTGAGTATCTAAATTGAAACATAGTACATAGTAGAAGAAAATATGTTATATGGAATGCGTGAATGAATGTATTGAGGATTATTTAAAGTGAATTAAAATAACTAAATGTGTACTTTCTCGAGATCTTCAGCCAATTCATCAACTTCTTCATCTTCATCTTCCTCTTCCTCTTCTTCATCAGATAATTCTTCCATATCGGAAAGAGACCCGAGGATTTCTTCATCTTCTAAAGCTTCTCTGATTTTTTCAACGACATCGGAATCTTCGGGGAATTGATTGCCGTTTAATTCGAGAGATTTGAGATTAGGAATAAGAGGAATAAGTTCAAGAATGACTTGGGCAGAGTCAATGCGGAGTTCGCCATATTGAAGGTGCAAAGTTTCAAGATCTTTGGGAGGGTTAGCTTTGAGGGCCTTGACAATGACAAGACCTCCCTTGGGTTCAAGCATACAATCTCCAACATTCAAGTGTTGAAGTTGAGGCCAGTTAGGAATAGCTTTGGCTAAAGCTTTACTTCCTGATTCGGTGAAAGTATTATCTTGAAGATCTAAATGCTTCAAGTTGGAGCATTTAGAAAGTCCTTCCATTAAATTTGCAATACCTTCGGGGCGAATACCATTTTGAATCATTCTTACAGTTTCCAAGCTTTCTTTGTGGTATTCAAAAGCCTTGGCCATCAATTCAGAAGACCCGTTTTCTAATCTATTTCTACCAATGATAATAGTCTTCAAATTAGACTTCTTTCCTTCCTTTTTATTCTTTTCACCAGCGGCGATCAAAGCTTGGGCAATCATAGTAGCACCACCAACACCCAAACCGTTATTATTAAGTTTCAAAGTTTCCAATTGAGTGTGATGACTAAGGAAAGGAATCAAAGGCTTAGCGCCGTTTGGACCAAAGGCATTATCACTAAGATCTAATTCGACAAGTTGGGGGTGGTCCATAACAGCATCACAGATATAAGTCAAACTGGGGGGAATTTCATCCAATAATCTACCTGTAAAAATGTCACTGAAACCTAGTACCTAAATAATTTCAATTAAAAAATTGCGAACAAATTTTAATTTACGAAATAAAAATACCTTTAAACTAGTCTTAGATTTCAAAGCTTCACCTAAAGCCTTACATGCTTCAACACCCAAAGTATTACCACTTAAAATAATCTCTTCTAAATTTTCAAATTTTTCAATTTCTTCACAGTATGTTTTAATATCTTCAGCTGTATTGAGTTTTAAACCCTTTCCAAGTAAACTGTAAACGAATTGAGTCATTTTTAATTAAATATTATTTTCTTCAATTATTTAATTAAAATTTATTGAGAATTAGTTTAACAATTTAGTAATTTTAAAAATTTGAATATTATTTAAGTTAGGAATTAGATCCCATAAATTTAGGTTTGTTAAATAAGGTTAAATTTAAGATTAATAAAAAGTATTTGGTTTCAAACTAATTTTCTAAATAGTTCTGTTTGTATAGACGGTAGAGCATCAGACTTTTAATCTTGGGCTCATGAGTTCGAGCTTCACATTGGGCGTAATGTTTTTTCAAACTCATATACCTTTTTCCACTTTTCATTTATATTTACATCTATTCAAATCCAATATACCTTTTTTGAAATTTAATCATATTTTATGAATTAGTTTTTATATTTTACTTTCAAATTATCATTTAAAAATTTTTGTTATAAATTTAATTTTTAAAATATATTTATAACATCAATGTTATTATAGATTAATATACTTCAAATATTAATATAATAATGTTGAACTTGTTTTTATTAAATCATTTTAATGAAATTATAATTGTTAAATATTTATTTAATTATCTTTGAACGGCAATTTTTTCATATATTACAGTTATTGTTAAGTTTCTTTGTTTGATATATTAAAAATAAATTGAATTAATTTGAAGTCTGGGTAATCATTAAATTAATATAATGTGATGATTTTGAACAATTATTTCCAAAGTTATAATAATAATTATCAATAATATCATTTGTGTTTTTTAACAATATAACCTTACTAATGAAAATTAAAATTTTAATTTGTTGGATTATACTTATGGTTTATTTAAATAAGTCCAGCATTATTATCAATTAATATTTATTAATCGAATTTATATACACAAATGTTTCATTTGATTTTGGTTAGCAAATAATTCAAAATAAGGATGTATAATAATTCTTATAATTTATAATTTTCAAACTAAATAGGATTGTGTATTTTTAAATTAAATTATAATTAAAATAATTGGATATTAAATTTATATCAATTAATTAAATACAATAAAATCATTGATGCTTAACAATATCAATTTTGTAATATATTACAAAACTATTGTTTTGTATATCCTCTTCCAAATTCTAAAGTTATATTAATACAATCAAACATTGAATGAATAGATGATTTATACACCTTAATTTAATGATAATCAAGTTCCTTATATTTTCTCTCATAGATTAATCATTCTATTTACGAGAGATTTTATTTATTAATGCAAATTTTTATTAACAACAAGAGATATTCTGATGAATTGAAATCTGAAAAAGGGGGATGAATCAAAAAATTAGATATTGTTAATATAGCCAATTTTATTCAATAATTAATAATAGTTTTGAATTATATTATTTAGTATATCCATTTACAATAAGTTAAAATTAAGTAATTTTCAAAATAGATATATAATATATTTAATCAGATAAATTATTTAATTTCATTATATATTTTAGCCAATTAATTTCTTAGAATCAAAATCATAATAAATCCTTTTTACAATTTTTACTATTTATTTGATTGTAGTTTTATTATCGATTTGTTATCTTTTACCCAATAACAAAACAGTATATTATAAATTAATTAACTATTTTGGATTTGTCAAATAATATTATTCATTTCCAAATTTTAAAAGTATAATAATATTCCTTGATAAATTTAAAACTTAATTTTTTAATTAAGCAATGAATTGGTTACTTTTATGATAGATTTTGAATTTTTAACTTATTATTTACATATCATTGAAACTACTAATAGATATGATTACAATACTTTGATATCTTGTATTAAATAACTGCAATTACTTTGCCTAAATTGATTATATTAACAAGAACCTCATGGTATGTTAATTTAAACTTTGAAAAGCACCTTTAATTTTAGCCTGAATTTGAAGTATAAAGAATTGTCTTTACTGGACTGCGAATTGGCTTTTTGCTGTTATTTGATAACCATCTAATCATTGAATCCATGGTAAATATTATTGGAAATATTATCAATTGTCGGTTGAGAAATGCATATCATGAATGATAAAATATCATAAAAATATAATAAAGTTATTGATATATTTATAGTTAGTATATTGAAATAATGTTTCATAGTGTTTTTATAAAACAATTCAATGAATTAAATTTCATTTCAAGAAATGATTATATAAACACTATTTTTAACAATCAACTATTGGTCAAAAATTAACTGATTGCTGTGATTTTGTAATATATTAAAATTTAATGCCTAAATGTACTACTCCATGAACAATTGTTATAGGGTATAATGATTGGTGAATAATATTTAATATTGAAATATTGACTTTCAGAGACTCACCTATTAATGACGGTTACTGTATATCAGAAGTTGAATTTGGTATTTCTATACAAAAATATTAGTATATTATGAATATTAAATTTCAAAATATACAATTACAGAATAATAAATTTGAACAGATATTGAATTGATTTTATTCAAAAATTTAATTAAATAAGGATATAAGGATATTGAAATTACAATTCGAATCATTAGTATATTTCAATTAATTTTATTCAATACAATAGTCTTAATATGATTTAAAATTTCAACAAATAAATATATATATGGATTTTTCAACCACATGAGATACTAATAAAATCAAAAAATTGACACTAAAAGATCAAATATTATAATGAGAAAATAAAAAATTATTAAATTTTAATAAAAGGAACCAGGGAATTAAATAATAATAGTTATTAGGATTATAGCATTATTTAATACCATGAAAACAACTTAGTAAATGGTGTAAATTAATTTATAGTAAATATAATAACTAATAAGTTTAATAAAATATGTAATATATTATATAAATAAACCAAACAAGGACTAATTTAATTTAAAGTGTTTTTAAATAATCAATATAATTATGGAAAGAGTAATGATACAAATCCATATATTTATAGAAATTTATGAAAAATAATATATATTGTTGATTTTGGGAAATATATGCTATATAATCTATATATTATCAGTATTCTAAATGAAAATTTTTTAAATAGCAAATTAAGTATTATAGGTGATAAAAACATATATATTTATAAAATAATTTTGAATATATTGAATCTAGGTTTTTGGTTTGAAAAATAATTAAAATTATATAATCGTAATTCATTAGTTATAAAATAAATTTTATTTTATTTTATTTTATTAATATGATTGAGATAAAAGTTTTGTTCAAAAATTACTTCCAAAATACCAAATAACTTATCAAAAGATATTAATATGGAAATTAAAAAATGGAATATTTTTTAATTTCTGATCTTTTAAATATATTATATATTTTGAAAGATTATTTATATATAGAATATATAGGATACTAAATATTTTCAAACTATATTTATATTCAATTTTAATTATTTTTCTATTAAAATATTTTGATTTTAAAATTTATACTTAAATTTAATTATATTTAAACTAGATAATGATTATCAAAAGGCTTTTATTTTTGTATTCTTAAAATTTAACTATAAACCCTCTAAAATCATTTAAAATTTGTAAATAGTTTATGGAGATGGTATTTTATCTAAAACTACCATATATTACTAGATTTATTATTTTAAAGCTAGAAAGGATATTATTTAAAATTTACCAAAATTTAAAAGATTAATTTGTACTATTATTTTTATATATACTAATAGAGTAAAAAAAATATATTAAGAAATACCTTTTTATTTTAGTTAAAGAATTATTAAAATAAGTTAATACTAATTATATAAGTATGTTATATTTACTTAAATTTAAATTTAGATAAATAAATAAAAATATAAAATAGATACCTTATAATTTAACAAAAACTTAAAAAAATTAAAGTAGATATAGTTAAACTAAACTTATTAAGGAATAACTAAAAATAAAGCTTATTACAATAGATATTTATAATTAATAAAATGTAAATTTTTTTATATAATCTTTTATTTAAAAATATAATATTAAGTTAAATTAAATTAATCCCCTCTATAAATTCTAATAAATAAATACTTTAAATATAAACAAATATTAATTGTTGTAATAGATTATAATAGTATATAATTTTTTTATTTAATACCTTAAAGGAAATTAATTAATAATAAATTATATATTATTTTTTTAAATAAAACAATTTTTAAAAGATATTGTCAATATAAATCAAAGATACTTATTATTTTACATAATAAATATAAAATATATGAAATTAAAACTATGAAAAAATTTTTATATAAAAAAACTAGAGAGAGTTACTATATTTAATATACTCACTTGATTATCACTTATATGATTATAATTGTTTTAAATAATTAAAAAATCAGCTTATAAGAAAAAAAATTCCTATAAACAAATTAAATTGGTTTGTAAAATATCAAATTTCAGTCTTAAATAAAAAGTCCTATTTTTTTAAATATTAGAAGATTACTAAAAGTATAGAAATAAGTTATTAATAATAAAAGAAGCTATTAATTTTATATTATTTATTAATTTATTTATTTAATTTTAATTTTACAATTGTGTCATTATTTAATTTCTACACTAATAGTTCAATTTAAATGTAAAAATGCTAATTTAAGATGATTATGTTAATTATAAATTATAATTTTAAATAAATGTAATATAATATAAACTAAACTAAATATATTTACTAAATTTCAATTATCATTATGTGAAATTTTTCAAAAATTTTCTAAAATGATTACAAATAAGGCAATAATAAATTAATTCAAATTAATTTAGTCAAAATCTTATTTATTGAATATTTGGTATAGCTTTATGTTTTGTAATATAGTTTGTAAATAAAGAATATTGTTTGCAAAGTATTTGTAATGTAATTTAGTAAATTTATTTATCCAGCATTTTAATGCTTTGGGACTGTATATCTTAAATTCATTTACTGTTGAGACATTATAGCAAAATATCCAAATTTTCTCATCTTTTATCCTTGTCATCTCTGAGTTTGAATAGTTTATTCAGTGAACGATATTGGATTTGGATAAATTATAATAAGAGGAACTAAAGAAAATCATTTGATTATGGATCAAATAAGCCACTTTGAATGAATGAAAATATTGACTTAATCATTAAATCAAGACAAACAGTTATTTTCAAAAAACAACAGTAGCTTAATTTAAAAGTCATGTTTCAAATGAAATCAGAAATAAACCTAACAATAATTTTTGAACCCAAAATATTTCAGTATTATTTATAATATAATTAAAGAAAATTTAATACCTTGTTCTGTATAAAGTATTAGTAATAGTCGATATGATATCCAATAATTTAATGTAAATATGAATCGAAATGTAAGTAATCTTATTTCAAAATAAGGATATATAATGATTGTTATCTATATCTTATTCGAATCCCAATATGCAAAAATATTGTATTCTTGTATTTATCTTATATATAATCCCTGTAATTTTAATAGATAATATAAATTTTAATCAAAAAACAATAAAATAATATTTTGCAGTTAGCTTCAAAATATACTGATATATATTAGCTCGTGATTAAACTCAGGTTGAAAAGATATAGAAATAATTCGAATGGCAGTAATCTTACATACATCAGATACTGAAATTATTGAAACAAAAATGAGCCTTGACCTTTATCCAATAGAAACTTTTATTCCTAATATCAAGATACGATAGTATAAAATTTACATTATACAGTATGAATAACATTATTAGCTGAATAGCTATTTAAATTTTTGTTTATACTAATTAAATTAATATGAATATTGATGATTGCATAATATTTATTATTTGTCAACTTTTTCTATGTCTTCCACCCAATTGTAAAATAAAAAATGCGGTGTAAAACAAGGCATAAAGGATATAAGTAGAGTTATTAAAATTGTTACAATGGATATAGTACTTGGTTTAGAATAGAGCAAATAATGTACACAAGTTTAACTTACTATGATATTTGTAAAATAGTCTCAATTAATTTGATGGCTAAAGAAACTAAGATTAATAAAATCAAAAAGGTAACCAAAGTGAATAGAATCTTTGATTTTTGTCAAAGACGATAAGGTATTACAAAATTGATATTACTGTAACCGTGAAAATCTCTACTATAGCAACCTAACGAAATAGTGGATTATAGATAATACACTTAATACAATTCTGTCTCATCCATTGATTGCCATTAATTGGCTTTGCTATTCCCAAAACCATATATACCTCTAAACATCAATTCAAAAATACAAATTAAAAAACTAATCGAATTTTAGTAGATTTAATATTTGATTATTTGTTCAAAATATATTAAACGAGAATCATTATAATAATCTCAATTATTCCATATAATATATAAATAATAAAACTCGATATTGATTAATTCTAAATTAGTCAAATCAAAATTCTATAAAGATGTTTTCTAATATTATACAGTAACTTTTTTGTTAAATTTTATTATAATAAATCTTATTGATTTTAATTAAAAGTATCAAATTAATACCTTTTGGAATATATTATTACTCTGCATTTTTAATAATGGGAATTTTTTGCAATTAAAAATAAATAAACATTTGAATATATGATATATAAAAATAAATATATAATAAAAATATATAATTTCCTATCAACTTTGTATATATTTATTCATTTCAAACTAATAATATGTTTGAAAAATCAGAAATTAAAAAATTTCCCATTATTTCAAATTCAAGGTAATACACATCAATTTTACAACCAAAAATGATCTATGATTTTTCAAATCTAATTGGTTATATTATGAACTAAATAAAATAATATTGTCAAAATGGATCAAAATAATAACATAGTATATAGATATTTGAATTCATTTAATTAACAAAAAAGATTGATTCAGTCATTATTAAAGCTTTAATAATCATATTTCTTATTGTATTGGATATAATTGTTTCTTGTTTTTCAACAAGTTTTTACAATTATTGGTTAAAATTTTGAACCCAAAATTTCACAGGAAATAGCATTTGATTATTATAAAAATTGTTAGTTTAATATAATTTAAAATTGTTTTTATACCATGTTTATAAAGCTATTTCAATAGTTAAAATATTTTTTGAGATATATTAATGAAAAAATTTTCAAATGAATCATAAAATGTTGTTCAAACTGGGGTAGTATTTAGTTTTTCAAAATTAATATGTACAAAATTATTAATATTCAAAATTAATTTCAAATTCAAAAGCGAGTAACAAGGGTTATATTAATATAGTTTATTATATATGAATTATATATAATTTGGATAATAATAATAATAATAAAATTAATATTTCAAAATACTTATTTTAAACTTAAATTTCCAAAATGAATTATAACATAATTAGATATAAAATTTTATGTACAAATAATATAGGATATTTTTTATTGTTTGAATATTCAGCTCGATAAAACTATTGTAATAAAATAAAGATCCATTGTAATTTCAGGGATCATAATAATTAATATATAAATTACATAATTTGGATAATGGATTTATCATCAAATATACAATGATATGAATAAATAAGATCAAAGAATTAATTGATCAAATAATAGAAATTAACAAAATATAAAGGGTATTTATTTGGAAATATTAATATCTAAAATTTAAAACGAAACAATTCACGAACTAGAAAATCTCTTAATATTTCATACCTCAATACAGGAGTGATCAGTCAACTCTAAATTATCTTGATTAATCGTTTATGATTCACTTCCAATACATTCCAACTAAGGATTCAACTGACGAACTTCTCGAATGGTACTGGCTAAATTCGCAGTTTCACGTATATGGATCAATGTCTTAAGGATAGGTAATGCTTGTAGCATTAAGAGATAGTAATGGTCGCTATCCAAATAAAATTTATCATCAGAGGATTGGTATATTATTAAATGTACATCTCATTCGATATCCTTATGAAATCTGAAATATGTTAAAGATTTGGGTAACATTAAATGAATCCATTTAAGAGGTGAATTGTTATAAGTAACAATACAGAGATAATGCATAGTCAAAGATTCTGCATGGTGTAACTCTTAAAATACTATATTCAACGGATCAAAGAGCTCTTGAAAAATTCCCAAAAAATATTTCATAAATTACAGTCCAGAGACATGATTTCAAGGTTAGAGTGATATTGGTATGGGGCCATGCTCGAGGATTCAGATGTGTAAATTGAGAGTATCCCAGTCCATTGTACTTAGCATCTGTCGCATAACTTGTTTTCTTTACTCAATTTTCACTTGGCTCAGTCCAAAACCATAAGATTGATTTTACTTATCATTGTAAGTCTCGAATTATATCTATAATGATAGATTGAAACCAATCAAACTTATAGTATCACTTCTAATAAATTTGGTTTATCTTTCATAATGTCTTAATAACCCTTGAATGATGACAGTGAATTGACAGTGTTTGTATAATAATAATATTGTTATAAATTTTAACTTTAAAATCCGTTCAATTGGTAGATATTATTATAAATTTTTTTGAATTGGATTAAACAGAACGAATAATCAATAAAATCATATATGATAGATCACTTATGAGATAAAATTTGTTCAAAACAGACCAAAAGGTTAAAATGAATAAAACTTGATTATTCATAAAATTTTACACAAAGCATTGCATTTCACTTTTGAAAAAATTGAAAATTCTATAATTTTTTTTGAATAGTTCTCAGGTAATAAAATAAAATATATATATTTAAAAAGTCAAAAAATTTCAATAATGTATTTGATTATACTTGAAAGAGTTTCTTGCTATAAATTGATATATTTATACTAGAAATTTATATTTAAAATCATAAGGCATTTGGTTCTTAATTATAATTGGATATCACTCTATATTTAAAGTAATTAAAATTTTTTGATATTAAAAATAAATAAATATTCTAATATACAGGTTATAGAGATAAATATATATTATAAAATCAATATTGTCATATATTTTTAATAGCTTTTATTATTTTTTGACTAAACTTCTAATATTTAATAGTAATTTTTTTATTATGGACTGAAATTTAATATTTTATAAAGTAAATTTTTTAGCAATTTTCTTTTTTAAAATTGCTTTTAATTACCTAATGTAATTATATTTATATTGGTTATAATCCAATAGATATATTAGATATAGTAGTTTTCTTTAATCAAAAATAATTAGAAATTTTTTATAGATTTAAATTTATATATTTAATAATTATCATGCAAAATAAATAAATAACTTCAAATTATATTAAGAATAATAGTAAATAATAAATAATAATTTTATTTATAAATTACCAAGTAACTTATTATAGATGTATTTTTTATGAATTAAATAAAAATAACTTATTCTATTATAATCTATCATAATAATCAAATTTTGGTCATAAATAAAAAATATATTTAATGGAATTTATAAAAAGGTTTATTTTAAATTAACTTAATACTATATACACTAGCCTGCAAAAATAAGTTATAAAATTATGATTATAATTATTATTATCAATAATTCTGTTAATTTTTAATCAATTTAATTTAAATTAAAATATATAATAAACTTATATTATTTATTTATAATTAAGTATATTTAATCTAATTATATTAACTTTTAGTTGATTTATTAAAATTTAAATTTTATCTAAAATGAGTTATAAATTTGTGTGTTTTAGCTATAGAAAAAAAATTAAAACTTAATATATCTATCTTTTGTTTTTTTAACTTCTTTAAGTTTATAGGGTATAAAGTCAATTAACTTCTTATATTAAAAAGGATTAATTTTGTTCTAAGCTTCTTAAATATATTTTTAAAGCTTATTTAAATTTTTTGCTGGTGGGAAAACTTTAACTGTTTTTTTTAACTAATCCTAAAGGTGTTTAATTAGATTAAAGTTAAAAGATTAAAAAAACCACTTTATAACTATTATTTTATTATTTTTAAACTATTTAATAGTAGAAATAATAGTATAGTAAAAGGTATTATTTTATTTGAAAATAACATCTAAATTATTTAATCTATATTATTTAATAGTTTTTTTAATTTATTATTTAAATTATTTTAGTATAATTTAATATTAACTCCTTTATTAATTTTATAAAGATATTTTACACTAAAAGATAATATATATTTTTAAATTATAATTAACCTACTATTATATTTTTAGGTTGAAATAACATAATAATTATAAAGTAGTTTTTTGTTTTTTTTAAAATATCTAGTTTTTTTATTAAATCTACTAAAGTATATTTTTGTTTCATTAAACTCAATAACTTTACTTTAATTAGTTTTTATTTAATTTTAATAATGACATTTAAACTTTTACTTAACTTTATAGTAAAATTTTTTAATTAAAGATGTTTTTTTTAAAGTACAAATAATATCTATTATAATATAAAATATATATAATAATACACTAACTTGCAAAAGTGAGTTATAAAATCAAAAACACTTATACTTTTACTAATAACTTAATTAATATTTAATATAATAAACTTAAATTAAATAATTAAAATTTATTATATTTATAAATTAGCTAAAATATAAACCTTTAAATTTTACCTAAAGTAAGTTATAAATTTATAGGTTTTTAATAATAAAAAAAGTTAAAACTTAATATATTTACTTTTAGCTTTTTTAATTTCTTTAAGTTTGTAGGATATAGAATTAACTAACTTTTTATATTAAGAAAAGTTAATCTTGTTTTATATTTCTTAAATATATTTTTAAAGTTAATTTAAATTTTTTATTAAGGGGAAAATTTTAATAGCTTTTTTTAACTAATCCTAAAGATATTTAATTAAATTAAAGTTAAGAAATTAAGAAAAACTACTTTATAACTATTATCTTGTTATTTTTAAGTTATTTAATAGTAAAAGTTATAATATAATAAAAAATATTATCTTACTAGAAAATAATATTAAATTTATTTAACTTATATTATTTAATAGTTTTTTTCAATTTATTTTTTAAAATACTTTAGTATATTTTAGTATTAATTCCCTTATTAACTTTATAAAGATATTTTACACTTAAAGATAATATACATCCTTAAATAATAATTAACCTATTATTATACTTTTGGGTAAAATTAATATAATAGTTATAAAGTAATTCTATCTTTTTTTTAAAGTATTTAACTATTTTATTAAATTAAATAACCTTACTCTAATTAGTTTTAATTTAATATTAGTGATGATATTTAAACTTTTACCTAACTTTATAGTAAGATTTCTTTAGTTAAAAGTGTTTTTTCTTAAAGTGTAAGTGGTATCTATATTAATATAAAGTATATATAATAGTATTAGTATTAACTAATATTCTTATATAGTTTAATAATTCTTGTTATATTTCTATAGTAGTATTATATTTACTTGTATTAACTAACTTATAAATATACTTCTTATTATATTCATTTATAATTTTAATATATTTAAGTTTAAGTTTAAATATTTCTTTATTATTATTTTTAACAGCTTTAACTATAATAAACTAATTAACACTAGTAATTCTAACAATATTATAAGTTG
>JNEM01014151.1:0-15200 GCA_000697335.1 Conidiobolus incongruus B7586 | reverse complement strand
TATATATAAAAATTTAAAGAACTAATCTTTTAATACTTCTTTAATATATCTTTTAGAAGAGATATACTCTTTAAATTTTTATAAATAGGTATATTAAGTTAAAGTACTCTTAATATTTTCTAAAAGTTCTTATATAACTTCTTTAATAAGATAATTTATCTATTTTATATAGAAATAAAGCTTATTCCTAATAAATTTAAATTTAATTATATAAACAATATAATATTCTTTTTTTCTATCTTAATTAATAATAAAATCTAATTTTAAAGCTTTTAATAAATTAAAAAATATATTAAAATATTTCAGATAAGGTTTAACTTTAGATATATGAAAGGTAAAATTGATCCTCAAAGTTAAAAATAATTCTAAGATAATATTTTCAAAATTTAAATCAATAGATTAAATTTTATAAGGATTATAATATAATAACAAGTATTTTGGATTTAAGCTAGATTTAAATAAGGTAAGTTTAAGGGTAAATTATTCTAAGTATATAAACATATTAGTTTTATATTTAAGAGGATTCCTAGATAACTTTAAATATTATTATTCTATAATCTTTTAATTCTCTTACAAGTTAAATTTAACAAAGGAATTAATATATTTAATATTAAATTAAAATTCAACAATATTTAAAGATAAGTTAATTTAAAGTTTTAAAGCAATTATTAAATTAGGATATTTATTATAATTAATAAAATAGAAGCTAAAACCTGTTGATTTTTTGATAAAAGTGTTATATAAATATTAAAGTTAATAGATATCAGTATCTTAATTTAATTAATTTATGTTAATATAAGCTCTAATCATTTATTTTAAAGTTTTAATAGTTTTTTCAACAAGTTTATTGGTTTAATAATAATTAATAATAGATATAGCTAAATTAATCTTAAAAGAAAAAGATAGTAATTACTAAAATTAAGAGTTGAATTATATATCTCTATCAAATATAATAGTTTATAAAATTTTATAATAGGTAAAAATATTAGAGAATAATAGTTTTATAATATTTTTAACTATAAAGGTTTTAAAATAAAAAATAAATTAAGGATATTTAGAGAATAAATTAGTTATAATTAATAAATTATTATAATTAGTTGTTGATTTAAGAATTTCTATAAAATCAAGTTAGATTTGTTATTAAATTTTATTAGGGATTTATAAGGGAATAAATTTACTATATTTTAATTTGATATTATATTTAATTTTTTAATATATATTATAAATATTAGTGTATTTCTAAACTAATTTAACTTAAAAAAGCTAGTAATTTTTTATTTTAATTCTCTTGATAATCTTTAACTAGTTTTAATAGCCTGTAATAAGTAAGTTATAGTACTTATTAAATATTATTTATTAAATCTTAAGAATATTAAAGATATATAAACAGTTATTATAATATAATAAGTTATCAATGATTTTAAATCTTTTAAGATATTTTAATTATTTTTTTAATAGTTTAGAGAGTTCTTTTTTAATTAAAATAAAGAAATTATTATTTAATAGTGTTTTTTAAAATAGTTTAATGAATTTGTTATTTTTTTCATTAATAATTATTGTGTTAATATCTATTAGGTTTTTATAATTAAAATAAAAGGATAGGTATGAAAGATTTTTAATAAAGTATCTACAATATGATTTTATTAACCTAAAAGATATTAAATAGGGAAAAAATAAGCATGGATAATTTTAATCTATTGAATTTATTTATTAATAAATACTTTTGAGTGTTTAAATAGATAAATGATTTGTAATCTATAAGTATCAGAAAAAAGTTGCAAAATAAGAAATTTGAATGATTTTTAATTATTTCTATTAAAGTAAAGAGTTTTTATTTATAAATTGAATAATTTAATTCAGCTAGTTTTATTTTCTATAATTAGAATATTAGAAGCTTTAAGGTAATGTTTATAAATTTAAACTGAACTTATTCTCCCTTATTTATTATTTTATCTTATAGTTAAAAATTAAAAAATAAATTAAATTCAAATTAAGTTAATTATCTACTAATTACAAAAAAAATAAAGTTAATAACAATAATAGTAAGTAATTTAAAATTAAAAATAAATAAAGCAAGAACATTAGTAATATAAAAAATTAAAACATTTATGTAAAAAATATATAAGAGGGTTTATTCAAAAAGAGAGTTTTTTCTTAAAAGATTAATTAGAGTAATTATAAGTTTAATATAAGAATCAATAAAATCTTTAAAGTAATTTAATAATTTAAATATAAACAAAAGTTGATTTTTGTTTAAAAGTATAATAAAAACTTTTATACTATTAAGTTTAATTAAATCAATGTTAATTTTTTAAAAAGAAAAATATAATTATAGAAAGAGATAAAAGAAACATTAAAAATACATTTTGATAACTTTTAAGATAATTTATATTCTTAAATAATTTGTAAAATTTAATTAATATATTAAATATATTCTTCTTTAGTTTTTAAATAGATTAAAATATTATTAAGGTAAATAATAATAAAGTTATTAAAAATAAAGATAAAAAAAGAATTGATAAATTAAGTAAATATTATAAAAACATTATATAATCTAAAGTTTAAAATGGTAAATTTATAGTAACTTAGTAGAGTATTAAAAACAGTTAAAGGAATAGAATTTTTTTTAACTTTAATATTATAATAATTATTTCTAACATTTAATTTAGTAAATATAATAGATTTAAGTAGTTTATCTTTAAAAATATATTAGTTTAGCAATGAGGTTTTATCTTTAATAGTTTTACAATTTAAATATAGTTATTAATATATTAATTTTAACCACTATTAACCTTTTATATTAAGAAAATAGGAGATTTTTATAATAAGGAAAAAAGTTTAATATATTTATTTTTAAGTAATTTTTAAATTTTGTCTTTTAAAGTTTAATATTATTTAAGAGATAAATGATAAATAAGTTTTAAGAATAATTATATATCTCAGAGAAGTTTAATTTTGTGTTTAATATTATATTTAAAAGGTAATCTACTTATAAATTTAAAAACATTAGTAAATTAATTTATAATATTATATAAGAAGTGGTTATTAGTTATAACTTTATTGAAATTAATAAATCAAATACTAATAAACAAATAATAAATAAATATATATCCCTATAAATTATTAAAGTTTTTAATTAGTTTTTTATATTAATTTTTGTTTATAATAGTAGAATTATTTAATATAATTGTAGAGTTAGTTCTAGGTAAAGTATTTGATAGTTTAATAATCAAGTAATATAAATATTTTAAGAATAATTTTATTAATTTCTTTTAAATTATAAATAAATTAGATTTATAACCTTCTAATATAATACTTATAGATAAAAAACTATGGTACTTAAACTAATTTTAACCTAATATAAAATTGTAACTAATATTACAAATTAGGAATTTAATATATTGAGAATAATTAAGAAATAGTGATAAATATTTAAATATAGTGTTAAATGTTTATTCTATTAAATTATTAGTATATTTAAATATTAAGCTGTTTTTTTAAGTAAATAAAGAGAGTTTTGTAACAATTAAAGAAAAAATAATATAATTAAAATAACCAGAGTTAATTAAAACATTAACAAGTATATTTATAAAATATCTAGTTAAAATAAATAATAGAGTGATAGTTAAAGATAAAGAATTATAAGGTAAATTAGTTACTAGAATATTTTTAGTTTTTAATAATTTAATTAGTTAAATTTCTCTAGTATATATAATTTAATTTATAAAATCATTAGTTTATTAAAACTTTTGTAGATTAAATTAAAATCTACTAACTAATTATAAAAAAGGTAATTTTAAGGTAATATTAATATTATTTAAGTTTAATTTATAGTTGGTAAATTAAGATTGTTGAGAATTAAACAGATGTTGCTTTTTAAGAAAATACATATTAACTCTATAATTAACCTATGTTTTTTAATAATAATAGCAACTTTTATTTACTCTTAAGTAAATTTTAACTTCTTTACTAAAATTTTTCTTATAATGCTTTAAAACAAAACATTTATTATTTGAGATTTAAATAAGTTAGAATAAGTTTTAAAAAATTAATTCTTAAGATAGGAAAATTTAATTATAAAGTAAAAGATATCATTAATCATAATTATTATATTATAAATGTTAAAAAAAACATATTATCAAAATATTCCCTGTTAACTAACAAGAATTTTACTTGAGGGTTAAGGTATTATAATAACTTGTAGATTTATTCTTCTTTAATAATATTTAATATGTTTAAATATAACTTATTAAATTTCTCAATTAATTACCTTATAGAAGTTTTTTATTTAAGTTAAGAAAACTTTTCTCATATTAATTAAACTTAATTTTTTAAGTAATACCTTTTTTTAAAAGCTTTTTCTAACTGTTTAAAGGTTTGTATTTTTATAATAAGTTATTTTTTTAAAGACTATTTAAGATTAAACTTGTAATAAGTTAACTACCAAGTATAAACAAATATTAATAAAAAAATTGATTAATTTAAAGATATTTTTTAAATCTTTATTAAAAATTAAATTAAAATAATTTTTTATATTTTTAAAATAGTTTTTAAGCTTATAAAGATTTTTAAAACTATTATAAATAGTTAATTCATTTTCACAAATATTAAAGAGATAGTTTAATATATTGATTATAATAAAATAACTAGTTTATTAGATTTAAGCTTTTTAAGTTATGTTTTTTTAACTAAAAATTATTTAATATAAGTTTTTTAAAGGGTAAAAAGCTTTTAAAAACTAAAGTTTTAGATTTACTTAGTAATAAAACTATACTAACTAGTAAAAATAAGTTATAAAATCAAAAATATATATTTTAATTAATAATAAAAACAATCATATATATTAAATTACTTGAAACTATAATATATAATTAAAATATATTATTTAGTAATAAATAAATATATTTAAATATATTTAGTAAACTATTAGCAAAAATATTAACCTTTAATATTTAACTAAAGTAAGTTATAAATTTGCAGGTTTTTGAAATAAAAGGATATATTAAATAATATATAACTATATCTTTTTTCTTTGTTATTATTTTATATTATATTTTATAGATAAATTAATTTTTTTATTAGTATTATTATACCTAAATTCTTCTTTAAACAAATTTACTTATATATTAATTAATTTTATAAAAAAGATAAATTAACTTGTAATATTATTAGAATTACTAATGTTAGCTAGTTTACTATAGTTAAAGTTATTAAAAATAATAATAAAAAACATTTAATTTAAACTAAAGTATGTTAAAATTATAAATAAATATGATAAGAAGTATATTTGTAGGTTAGTTAATATAAGTAAATATAATACTACTATAAAAATACAACAGGAATTATAAAACTATATAAAAATATTAGTTAACACTAATATTATTATATGTGTTTTATGTTAATATAGATACCACTTACATTTTAAGAAAAAACACCCTTAATTAAAAAAATCCTATTATAAAATTAGGTGGGAGTTTAAATATCATCATTAATATTAAATTAAAATTAATTAGAATAAGGTTATTTAATTTAATAAAGCAAAAATATACTTTAGTAAATTTAATAAAAAAGCTAAATACTTTAAAAAAATACAATACTACTTTATAACTATAATTTTAATTTTACCTAAAAGTATAATAATAGGTTAATTATTACTTAAGGATATATATTGTTTTTAAGTGTAAAGTATCTTTATAAAGTTAATAGGGGAATTAATACTGTTAAGAAACTAGTTCTTTAAATTCTTATATATACTTTCTTATAATCTAATTAACTATAAATTATATAATTAATTTATTCTTATATAGTTAAATTAATTGTATAAATAGTATTAAATTATCTAATAAACTAAGTTTTTCTTTTTCTCTTAATTCTTACTATTTTTTACTTTTATACTATTTCTAAAATTAAAACTATATTCTATTAATATTATAGGATATTGGCACTACCTAATATAAATCTTAATATATCAGTGACTCATCCTAGTTTGAAGCTTAATTAAACTTTGTTTACACTTGCACACTACAGCTACATTATATTACTACATTCTATGCTATACTACTTTTATATTAAGTTTTCCTCTATACTATATTAGTTTAACTACTACTATACTTATATAGTAACAACAACAAAACTATTAAAAAACCTATTAGAAATTAATAACCACTTGTATTTAACTTATCTATTACTATTTTAAATCTTATTTATAATTTATTTCATTTAAATTTAATACTATACACTATAATACTACCAAAAAAAGAGATACCCTTATATTATTTTAATAATAATAGTAGCTTAATTACTAAGTGAATCTAAAACTTTAATCTTTAAGAACTTACTACCCTTTAAGAAACTTATATTAAACAACTTTTGATTAAAAAAAACATGTTTTAAAGAGTTTAAATTTAACAAACCAGCTACTTCACTATAGTTAATGTATTAAACTACCTCTTTAGTGTTTTTAAAAACAAATTAACTATTGATGATAGCTTAAAAAACCTTTACAAGCTTGAAAACTACCTTAAAAACATGAAGAATTACTTTGATTTAATTCTTGATGAAGATCCAAAGAATATCTTTAAATTAACCACTTTTTTTTAGAAAAATCTATTTATACTTGGTAGTTAACTCATTATAAACTTAATCCTAAAGAATCTTCAGGAGGATAGCTTACTACAAAGATATAAACTTTTAAACAATTGGAAAAAACCCTTAAAGAGAGGTATTACTTAAAAGATTAAGTTTAATTAACAAGAGAAAAGTTTTCCTAACTTAAATAAAAAACTTCTACAAGATAATTAATTGAGAAATTTAATGAGATATGTTTAAATATATTAAATATCACTGAAGAAAAACAAATCCACAAACTATTATAATACCTTAACCCTTAAATAAAGCTTTAATTAGTTAGTAGGGAACACTTTGATAATATGTCTTTTTTTAACATTTGTGATATAGTAATTATAATTGATAATATCTTTTATTCTATAACTAAATTTTCCCACCCTAAAAATTAATCTTTTAAACTTTACTTTAACCTATTTAAGTTTCAAATAATAGATGTTTCTGCTTTAAAGCTTTATAAGAAAACCTTTAGTAAAGAAGTTAAAGCCTATTTAAGAATAAACAAAGGTTGTTATTACTGCTGAAAAACTTAAGTTAACTATAAAGCTAACAAATACCCTTTAAAGAAGCAACATCTGTTTAATTCTCAACAATCCTAACTTACCAACCATAAATCAAACCTAAATAATATTAATATAACCTTAGAATCACTTTTTTTATAATTAGTTAGCAGATTCTAATCTAATCCACAAAAGTTCTAATAAACTAATGATTCCACAAATTAAACTATGTATACTAAAGAAATCCAACTGATTAAACCACTAGAAACTAAAAATATTCTAATAACTAATCTACCTTGTAATTTTTTACCTTTAACTATCACCCTATTGTTTGTGTTAATTAGTTTTTTTATAGATACACTTGTTAATGTTCTAATTAACTCTAGTTGTTCTAGTTATATTATCTCTTCTTTTATTGTTGTAAAGCTATCTTTACCTATTTAAAAAAGCAACTTAATAATTAAATATACTAACAATTTAATAGAACAAACATTTAATATTATATCTAGATATTTATTATTACCCCTTAACTACTCTTAATATATTAAATTCTTAGTTGGTAACATTGGTTATAATTTTATACTAGGTTAAAATTAGTTTGAATATCATAGTTTTATATCTATAGATATTACCCTAGAAAGCTACAAATCTATTTTTTTTATATTCCAAAAGAAATTAGTGGAATTAATCTCAAAAAATCTATATTACCCTATTATAAAACTATTAAATATTTTACCTAACACTAACTCTATAATTGTGGCAAATAATTTTATCATTATAAGTAAAAATCAATGTAAAAAGCTAATCAAAAACCTAAATAATTTATAAAGATATATATTTGTTTATTATTCATCTATCAACACTTTATCTGTTAATTTTAATAAAGTTATATCTAATAACCACTTCTTATATAATATAATAAGTTAATTTGCTAATGTTTTTGAATTTGTAAATAAATTACCACTTAAATATTATATTAAACACAAAATTAAACTAATCCCTAATACACAACCATACTTAAAACTTACTTACCATTTATCTTTTGAATAATACTAAACCTTAAAAGAAGAAATCCAAAAACTACTTGAAAATAGGTATATTAAACTTTTTTCCTCATTATAAAAATCTCTAATCTTCTTTATATAAAAGGTTAATGGTGGTTAAAGACTATATATTGATAACTGTGTTTTAAACTTTAAAACTATCAAGGATAAAACTCTATTACTAAACTTATATAATGTTAAGGATAAACTACTTAAATCAACTATATTTACTAAACTAGATGTTAGGAATAGATATTACAATATTAAAGTTGAAGAAAACTCTATCCCTTTAACTATTTTCAACACTCTTTTAAGCCACTATAAATTTACTATTATAAACTTTAGATTATGTAATGCTTTTGTAACTTTTACTTGATTTATCAATTCCCTTTTCAACTTTGTTTTTAATAACTTTGTTATCACCTATCTTAATGATATCCTAATCTATTTAAAAACTAAAGAAGAATATATTTAACATGTTAATTAAATTTTACAAATTATTCAAGAATATAAATTACCTTTGAAACTATCAAAATATATTTTTAGTACCTCTTCTATCTTTTTCTATGGTTATATTATTTCCTCTTAAGGAATTAATATTAATTTAACTAAACTCAATGGTGTTAGAGTTTTTACTATACTTATAAACAAAGATTAACTTATGTTGGTATTTAGATTATTAAATTACTTTAAAGATTTCATTGATTTTTTTATTGAATTAGTTACTTCTCTTACTAATTTTTTAAAGAAAAACTCTTCTTTTGAATAAACCCCACTATATATTTTCTATATAAATGCTTTGATTTTCTATATTATTAATGTTTTTACTTTATCTATCTTTAATCTAAAACTACCTACTATTATTTTTACTAACTCTAGTTTTTTTACAATTAGTGGATAATTAACCTAGTTTGAATTTAATTTATATTTTACCCTATAACTATAGGATAAAATAATGAATAAGGGAGAATAAGTTGAGTTTAACCTTATAAATGTTACCTTAAAACTAATAACATTCTGGTTAAGAAAAATAAAACCAACTGAATTAAAATACCTAGTCTATAAATAAAAACTCTATACTTTAATAGAAATGATTAAAAATCACTCACATTTTTTATCTTGCAATTTTTTTTAGCACTTACAGATTATAAATTACTTATCTACTTAAATACTCAGAAGCATTTATCAAGAAAATAAATTAGATAGATTAAAACTATCCAAGCTTACCTTTTCTTTATTCAATATCTTTTAGGTTAATAAAACCATGTTATAGATACTTTATTAAAAAATCTTACATACCTACCCTTTTATTCTAATTGTAAAAATCCAGCAAATATTAACTCAATGATTATTAATGAAGGAAATAAAAAATTTATTAAACTACTTTAAGAAACACTATTAAATAATAATTTCTTTATTTTAGTTAAAGAACTCTTTAAACTATTAGAAAACTAACTAAAATATGTTAAAAGATTTAAAATTATCAATAACTTACTATATTATAATAATTATTTATATATTCCTGACATTCTTAAGATTTAACAAATAATATTTAATGAATGCTATAACTTACCTGTTAAAAAATATTAAAACTAGTTAAAAACTGCTGAGAGAATTAAAACAAAGTATTACTAGCTTTCCCTAGTTAAATTAATTTAGAAATACACTAATACTTGTGATATATGCTAAAGAACTAAATATAATACTCAATTAAAATATGGTAAACTTATTCCCTTATAAGTCCCTAATGAAATTTAGCTACAAATCCAGCTTGATTTCATAGAAATCTTTAAATCAACAAATAGTTATGATAACTTACTAATTGTAATTGATTCATTTTCCAAATATGTTTATTTTATTCCTTGTTTCAAAACTTCTACAGCTAAAGATATTGTACAATTGTTATTCTTTAATATCTTTACCCACTATAGAATTCCACAAACTATTATATTTGATAGAGACATATAATTCAACTTTTAATTTTAGAAGTTACTATCTTTTTCTTTTAAGATTAACCTAGCTATGTCTACTATTAATTATCACTAAACTAATAAACTTGTTGAAAGAACTATTAAAACCTTAAAGCAAATAATTAAAGCTTATATTAACACTAATTAGTTAAATTAGGATACCTATATCTACTAACTCTAATATTCATTCAACACTTTTATTAATAAATCAACAAGTTTTAACCCTTATTTCATCAATTATAATAAATATCTTAACTTAATAATTACTCTAAACTTTAAATTAACTTACCTTTAAACATTGTTGAATTTTAATCTAATATCAAATATATTAATTTTCTTGTTAAATTTAACTTAAAAGAAAATTAAAGGATTATAAAACAACAATACTTAAAGTTATCTAGAAACCCTCTTAAATATAAAACTAGTATGTTTGTATACTTAGAACAATTTACCTTTAAACCTACCTTACTTAAATCTAGCTTAAATCCTAAATACTTACTATTATATTATAATCCCTATAAAATTTAATCTATTGATTTAAATTTTGAAAATATTACCTTGGAATTACCTTTAACTTTGAAGATCAACTTTACCTTTCACATATCTAAAATTAAACTATACTTTAAAGATTTTAACACTTTTCTTAATTGATTAAAAACCCCAAAACTAGATCTAATTATTAATTAAGATGGAGAAAAAAAATACTATATTGATTATATAATTAAGTTTAAATTTATTAGGAATAAGCTTTATTTTTATGTAAAATAAATAGGTTATCCTATTAAAAAAGCTATATAAGAATATCTAGAAAATATTAAGAATACCTTAGCTTATTATACCTATTTGTAAAAATTAAAGAGTGTGTTTCTTTTAAGAGACTTACTAAAAGAGTATTAAAAAACTAATTCTTTAAATTCTTATATATACTTTTATATAATCCAATTAACTATAAATTATATGATTAATTTATACTTATATAGTTAAATTAATTGTATAAATAGTATTAAGTTATTTAATAAACTAAGTTCTTCTTTTTCTTTCAATTCTTACTATTTTTTACTTTTACACTATTTCTAAAATTGAGACTATATTTTATTGATATTATAGGATATTAACACTACCTAATATAAATCTTAATATATTAATAACTCATCCTAGTTTAAAACTTAATTAAATTTTATTTACACTTGCACACTATAACTATATTATATTACTACATTTTACACCACACTACTTTTATATTAAATTTTCCTCTATACTATATTAGTTTAACTACCACTACACTTATAAATACTAAAATATATTAAAGTATTTTAAACAATAAATTAAAAAAAATTATTGAATAATATAGGTTAAATAAATCTAATATTATTTTTTAGTAAAATAATACCTCTTGTTATATTATAACTTTTATTACCAAATAACTTAAAAATAACAAAATAATAGTTATAAAGTAATCTTTTTAATTTTTTAACTTTAATCTAATTAAACATTTTTAGAATTAGTTAAAAAAAGTTATTAAAGTTTTCCCTTTAACAAAAAATTTAAATCAACTTTAAAAATATGTTTAAGAAATATAAAATAAGATTAACTTTTTTTAGTATAAAAAGTTAATTGATTTTATACCTTATAAACTTAAAGAGGTTAGAAAAGTTAAAGGTAAATACACTAAGTTTTAATTTTTTTTATCACTAAAAACCTACAAATTTATAACTTATTTTAAGTAAAATTTAAAAGTTTATATTTTAGCCAATTAATAACTAAATACCATTACTTAATAATATATATAATTATTAAATATAATAGATTTTAATTATTTAATTTAAATTTATTTCAATAAATATAAATTAAATTTTTAGTAAAAAATAAATGTTTTTGATTTTATAACTTATTTTTGTAAGTTAATATATTATCATTATTAAAAAAATATAAAGGTATTTTATTTAGTAGTATTATAGTGTATAATGTTAAATTAAAATAAAATAAATTATAAATAAAATTTAAAATAATAATAAATAGATTTAATACAAGTAATTATTAATTTTTAATAAGATTTTAATAGTTTTATTATTGTTATTATATAAATATAGTAGTAAATATTAATATAATATAAAGGAAAACTTAATATAAAAGTAATATAACATAAAATATAATATTATAATATAATTATAGTATACAAATGTAAATAAAGTTTAATTAAGCTTTAAGATAAATCACTAATATATTAAAATTTATATTAGGTAGTTTTATTACCATAGAATTGAAGAAATGGGAAATTTTTTAATTTCTGATTTTTCAAACATATTATTAGTTTCAAATAAGCAAATATATATAAAACAAATAGGAAAATAAATAGTTTTGGATTATATATATATATATATATATAATAATTTTTTTGATTAAAAAATGAATTTTTTAAAATTAGTTGTTTAATTTAATCATGTTTAAAACAAATAGTAACCATCAAAAGTTTTTTATTTTAGTATCAGTAAAACTTAACCACAAACCCTCTAAAATCATTCAAAATTTACAAATAGCTTTTGGTAATGAAGCATTATCTAAATCAACAATTTATTGCTAGGTAAATTACTTTAAGGCTAAGAGAGAAACTACCCAAAACTTGCTAAAATCTAAAAGACCAATTTCAACTGTCACTCTTCTAATTATTAATAAAGTAAAAAATTATATTGAAAAGCACCTTTTTATTTCAGCTAGAGAATTATCAAGACACTTTAATATTAGTCACACAAGTATTTTATATATATTAAAGTTTAAATTAAAATTAATTAATAAAAATGCAAAATTGGTACCTTATAATTTAACTAAAGCTTAAAAAAAAGCTAGAGTAGCTATTGCTAAACAAAACTTACTAAGGTATAACTAGAAACCAAGGCTTTTACAGCAAATTATTACAATTGATGAATCTTGGATTCCTTTGTATAATCCTTTACCAAAACATAAATCAAGGTGTTAGATTAAACCAAATCAACCCCCTCCACAAATTCCTTTAAATAAGCACTTTATTGATAAGTGAATGTTAATTGTAGCAATGGATTATAATAGCATATGCTATTTTTATTTAGTTCCTAAAGGAAAATCCATTAATAGTAAACTTTATATTTCTTTTTTAAATAAAACTATTTCTAATTGGTATTCTCAATATAATTTGAGAAAACCTATTATTTTGCATGATAATTGCAAAATACATAAATCTAAAGTTGTAAAAAACTTTATAATTAAAAATAACTGGAAAGAACTACCACATCCAGTATATTCCTTAGATTATAACCCATGTGATTATAATTGTTTTAGGCAATTAAAAAACCAGCTTGCAGGAAAGAAAATTTCTGCAGGAAAATTTAATTGGTTTGTGAAACATCAAATTTCAGTCCTTAATAAAAAGAACTGTTTTTTAAGTGTTAGATCTTTGCTAAAAGTATAGCAAAAAGTTATTAGAAATAAAGGAAATTATTAATTTTATATTATATATTTATTTTTACTTTGTATATATTAAAATGTTTATTTTTTTTCAATCACAAAAAATTCCCATTATTTAAATTACAAAGTAATAATATACTATAATATCAATAGAATATAGTTTGAATTTTAAAAATAATAGAAAAAATAAGAAATAATATGTATTGAAAAAAAACCTAGTTTATTAAATAGTTTAATATTATTTATATAACTAATTTAATTATAAAAGTATAATTTAATTATATAATTTATAATTAATTGAATTATATAAAAGTATATATAAAAATTTAAAAAACTAGTTTTTTAATAATATTATTATAGAAATATAACAAGAACTATAAAACTATATAAGAATATTAATTAACATTAATATTATTATATGTATTTTATATTAATATAGATATTATTTTTATTTTAAGAAAAAATATCTTTAATTAAAGAAATTTTATTATAAAGTTAAGTGGGAGTTTAAATATTATTATTAATATTTAACTAAAATAAATCAAAATAAAGTTATTTAATTTAATAAAATAAAAATATATTTTAGTAAATCTAATAAAAAAGTTAAATATTTTAAAAAAAATACAAAACTATTTTATAACTATTATGTTAATTTTATCTAAAAGTATAATAATAAGTTAATGATTATTGAAGTATATATATTATTTTTAAATATAAGGTATTTCTATAAAGTTTATATGGGAATTAATATTATAATATATTAAAGTATTTTAAATGATAAATTGAAAAAAATTATTAAATAATATAAGTTAAACAAATCTAATATTATTTTTTAGTAAAATAATATTTTTTATTATATTATAACTTTTACTACTAAATAACTTAAATATAATAAAATAATAGTTATAAAGTAACTCTTTTAATTTTTTAACTTTAACTTATTTAAATATCTTTAAAATTAGTTAAAAAAAGGTATTAAAGTTTTCCCCCTAGTAAAAATTTAATTTAGCTTTAAAAATATATTTAAGAAATATAAAATAAAATTAAAATTTTTTAATATAAAAAGTTAATTCATTTTATACCTTAAAAACTTAAAAAAATTAAAAAAGTTAAAGATAAATATTATAAGTATAATAGTAGTTAAACTAATATAATATAGAGAAAAACTTAATATAAAAGTAATATGGTTTAAAATATAATAATATAATATAGCTGTAATGTGCAAGTATAAACAAAGTTTAGTTAAGCTTCAAATTAAGATGAGTTATTAATATATTAAGATTTATATTAGATAGTGTTAATATCCTATAATATTAATAAAATATAGTTTAAATCTTAGAAATAGTATAAAAGTAAAAAATAGTAAAAATTGAGAGGAAAAAAAAAGACCTAGTTTATTAAATAATTCAATACTATTTATATAATTAATTTAACTATATAAATATAAATTAATCATATAATTTATAGTTAATTAAATTATAAGAATGTATATATAAGAATTTAAAGAACTAGTCTCTTAACAAATATATTAAATTTTAATTTTTTTTATCACTAAAAACCTATATATTTATAATTTACTTTTGGTAAAATTTAAAAATTAATATTTTAACTAATTAATAACTAAA
>JNEM01014146.1:0-24358 GCA_000697335.1 Conidiobolus incongruus B7586 | reverse complement strand
AATTATATTTTTATATTAATATATTAAATTTTTTGTTTTTAGTAAAATTATTTAAATTTTTTTTCAATATTATTTAATAATATATAAATTTTTAAAGATTAATTATAGAAGATAATAAATAAAAAATATATAGAATCAAAGTAAAAAAAATTTTAATTTTATATTCTTATTTAATTATTTTAAATAAATATAATTATTTTAAATATTTTGAAAACTTATATACCAGAATATTAATATAAATTATTTTAATTAATATATAAAATATATATTGTTCATCTTTAATAAAAATAACTATTTTTAGATTTTCAAAATTCATCTAAAATTTGGTAAAAAAATATTATTAAAAAATTTAAAAAATTTAAAATATTTAATTTTATAATTTTTATATTTGAAATTTAAATAAAAACTAAATTTTTAAAAAATTATTAAATCTTAATTAATATTTGATTATAAAGCTTAATTTATATATTTTAATTTTATTATATTATTAATTTTTAATATTTTGAAATATAAATTTATTTTTTATTGAATTTTGGTTTATTAATATAAAACTTTGGTAATATTAAATCAAAATAATTATAATTTATAACTTTATTTTGGTTGTATTGAAATTAAAATTACTACCCTTTTATTATTATTTTTTCTAATTATGAGTTAATTAATTGATATTTTATAATATAATAAATCTATTTTGCATATGGAAAAAATGAGTAATTATCACTTTTATAATCTCAACAATATTTATTTTGAATTTTAATGATTACAAAATAAATGTGAATTTTTTGAAAAAAAAATTATATTGAAAAATCAAATATATTCAAATATGGGAGTAGCTTTTGATTATCAATAGTTAACAATCAATTAATTAAAGAAGTGAATATGTTGATTGGTATTAATTAAATAATCTAATTTAATAATCAAATAAATTTATCAATATGAACCTATATATTATTTATTGGATTGATTAACCACAAAAATAATTTATTTACTACTTTGAATCAAGTTCAATGATTCTGTTTCCCCAAATCTGCTCCAACTGGTCCACTCTAATCATACTCTTATACCTGTCCCCAATAGAATCTAGTATCAATTTCGAGCAATTCCAAACTGCTTCAAGATTTCTCAAATATTCCATCATCGTTATCAAATCCTTAGAAATCATAGTAATGATCATATTGGAATGTACTTTGGATTTAGTAGTGGTTAAGATCTGAATGATGTCAAGGTAGAGGTGACCCATATTAGTAAAATTATTGACTTTGAGAAAGATTTTGGGCTTTTGTAAGTATTCAGATTTGTTCATATTGATTTTGAGAATTGTATAATGTTGATCTTCTAATAGATTAATTAATTCTTTGCCGAATCGCAATAATTTTTGACATAACTTAAGTAATTGATTTTGATCCAGAGATGAATGTAAGTCTAGTGCGTATTGAAACAGTTGAATTTGAAGGTCAAGGAGTTGCTGGAAGAAATATAAGCGGATTCTGACCAATGGATTCTTATCAATCTCGTTGGGGTCTAAGCAATTGGGATCGTATCTTAAACTTGGTTTCAGAAAACGCTCAAACTCTCGGAATTTATGCAAACTTTCGAAGCATTTCTGGAATTTGATGGATGCTGATTCGTTGATAACTTGTTTTTCCAATATATTATTTTCCGTGTTAAGTAAATTTGCAAAGTGCGAATATGCGATGAAGAGATCCAGATAATCTCTTGGGAGCATATTTTGACATCTTTGGACTAGCGGCATATTTGGTTGGGATTTCGGATGAATGTAGATGGGATCTTTAACTTCAGATCGAATCATAGAAGGTGAATTGGTAACTTTGGACATTTTTTCTTCGCGATGCTTGATCAAGTACCATATTTTTCGGATGGTGGTATAAGGGACATTACCAAAATGCTCGGGTTTAGTATCCTCATTAAATTCTTCCACACGATCCATTCCCAGAAGCTGAGCTAGTTTCACAGCGGCAGTGATTCTATCGGTCTGCTGGAGTGGACGGCTACATCTTGAGTCCACTGAGCCCAGTATCAACAAAGCCTGAATCATATAAAAAGTAGGCTCATTTAACTGAGAATTGATTTGACTCAAGCTTAATTTATAATAATGATCGCTATAATTAAAATTACGGCAATACAATTGGGGATGTGGAGAATTCAAACATGCATCGCATATTATAGAGCTCAGCAAATAATCAGGAATTGGATTGGTATAATTATTTAATCCTTGGTAAAATTCATTCAAATTCAATATTGGAGGGAATGAACAATACGTTTGCATAGTGAAGTAGAATGCAATCATGTGCTTGGGGTAATCTTGATAAGAGAGAATTTGATTGTTATAGTAGTGAGTGATTAAATCATTCGAGCCAGATTTGCGAATTTGTTCAATCCGGGTTGATATATTATTATTATTATTATTATTATTATTATTATTATTATTATTATTATTATTACTATTATTGTTATTATTATTATCTTTGCTAACGAATTGAACAAATTCATTTAATATTGTTTCAATTTGATCCAATCTCTTATTCACTTTATTAATCCCGGTAAACATAATCATATCATTACTATCTACAATATTACAAAATGTATTAGACCATTGTTTTTTTTGTTTTCCATTTTTCACTCTTGGTTGATGGTATTTAAATTTGAATTGGTTAATTGACATTAATTCAATGGTTTTTAATAATTTAGAACACTATTGACAGGTTGTATACTTAAATTTTAATCATGAATATGTGATTTAATATGGGATTTGTCACATGATTTCGCTAATTATATTCAAAATAATAAAATAAAATTTAATATATAGTTTCCTCATGATTCTGTCATAAATTTGTAAAACCGCATCAAATTCGATTACACAATATTATTTAATTTTCAATAAGAGATCAATAATTAAAAATTATAGTTATAATATCTTGGAATAGATTATAAAAGATGAAAAATTGGATTATAATTTGATTTCTGAAACTTCTTCATTTGGCGTTGTTAAGAGTATTTGTTGCTTATTACAAATCTAAATACAATTTGAATATCTTGTTATATTATAATTCAGCTCAATAAGCAAATACTTATATAAAGAATACTCTTTTGAACATTTTAATTGAATTATATCTCTTAAAAGCATCCAACATAATATTTAAATAATTATCAAATATTAATAACATCTTGTTAAAAGTATATTGATGTGATTGAGAGTTGATTTGACAATCACAGAAATATTTTAATAGAATTTAGAATATAAAATAAAAAAATGAGAATGATGGTATTCAAGGTATATATTAATTACATCAATTTGTGAAGTATTATTGATATTTAAAATTTATAAATAAACAAGTTTATTTTATAAATTTACTAATTCACCAATCTACAATAGTTACAATATAATATTTGAAAATATAATTTGAATCTTATTGAAAAATATTTCTATTCAATTATCAAGAAATAATAATTTAAATCAAAGCAATAATTTTAATATTTTTAATTAATAACTAATATTTACAAAATTATTTTAATAATATTAATTATTTTATCACTAATAAAACTTGTCAAAATAAGATATGAATTATGGTATTATTTTTATTATATTTTATCTATAATCAAAATTCAATTGAAATAAAATTTATAGATAAAGATAAAATTATATATAATATATATTATATTAAAATAAATATATAATATAAATTTAATAGTTTTTTTTATTATTAATAACTTTTTGCTATACTTTTAGCAAAGATTTAATACCTAAAAAATAATTCTTTTTATTAAAGATTAAAATTTGATATTTTATAAACTAATTAAATTTTCTTATAGAAATTTTCTTTCCTATAAGCTAGTTTTTTAATTATCTAAAGCAATTATAATTACATAAGTTATAATTTAAAGAATATACTAGATATAGTAGTTTTTTCCAGTTATTTTTAATTAGAAAGTTTTTTACAGCTTTAGATTTATATATTTTATAATTTTTATGCAAAATAATAGGTTTTCTCAAATTCTATTAAAAACACTAATTAAAAATACTTTTATTTAAAAAAACAATATAAAATTTACTATTAATTGATTTTCCTTTAAAAATTAAATAAGAGTAGCATATATTATTATAATCTATTATAATAATTAATATTTGTTTATTAATAAAATATTTATTTAAAGGGATTTGTAAAAGGGGTTTATTTAACTTAATCTAACATTTTAATTTATGTTTTTGTAAAAGATTATATATAAAGATCTAAGATTCATCAATTGTAATTATTCACTATAAAAGTTTAAGCTTCTAATAATATTTTAGTAAGTTTTGTTTAATAATAACTACTCTAGCTTTTTTTAAGCTTTAGTTAAATTATAAGGTATTTATTTTATATTTTTATTTATTAATTTGAGTTTAAACATTAATATATATAAAATACTTATAAAACTAATATTAAAGTGCTTAAATAATTCTCTAACTAAAATAAAAAGATACTTTTCAATATATTTTTTCACTTTATTAACAATTAAAAAAATAACAGTTAAAGTTAGTTTTTTAGATTTTAACAAGTTTTAGATAGTTTTTTTTTTAACTTTAAAGTAATTTACCTAGTAATAAATTATTAATTTAGATAATATTTTATTACTAAAAGCTGTTTATAAATTTTAAATAATTTTAAAGGGTTTATAGTTAAATTTTACTAATACTAAAATAAAAAACTTTTGATGATTACTATTTAGTTTAAATATAATTAAATTAAACAACCAATTTTAAAAAGTTAATTTTTTTAATCAAAAAAATTATTATATATATATATATATATATAATTCAAAACTATTTATTTTCCTATTTGTTTTGTATATATTTGCTTATTTGAAACTAATAATATGTTTGAAAAATCAGAAATTTAAAAATTTCCCATTTTTTTTTGATTCTATAGTAATAATATATAAATATTATATATAAATAACCTAATTTTAGATTTATATGTTTATATTTTAGAATAATTAATTTGATTGAAAATGGTATATAATTATTATATATATAGGGCATAAAATTTACTGATGGTATATTTTCTAAAATTTATATTGACCTTGGAATATTCTATAATATAAATAGCCAAAGATTGCTTTAGATTATATAATAATCATCTGAATCATTTGTTTTATCCTTTTTTTAATTAAATAATCTAATTCTCAAATATCATAGTATTTTAATAATTATAAAAAATATGAAATCTTATAATTATATTGAAATAAAAGATTTTGGAAATATATTTGGTAATATATAAAAATAAGGTAATTTAATATATAATATATATTATAAAATTCAATTAATAGTATATTTTGATTCAAAATCAGATTGAGTCAAGTGAAACCCTCAAGCATTTTTGTTATAGCTTTAATTCTCCAAAAAATAAAAAAACATTGAAATTTTAGGAGTTCATAATATCAATTATATATCCAGACATAAATAATGATCTTATATCAAAAAAATATTTAAAGCATTATGAAATATATAATTTCCTAGTTATTTGGATACTAGCAATTGTCTTAATTGAATCTGGTGGTACAACCAATTTGATCAAATTTTTTCTTAACATTGATCTAGTCAGAGTTCGTCAAATAGTTTGATACTATAAATATACATATGATTCATATATATATATATGGGATGAAGTTTAAAATGCTTTTAGATTTTCTAATCAAGGTCATTTAACACATTGATTGGTCGCTATCCGCCACCAGCACTTGAGTTGACAGCCGACTTGTAATTTGTCTTCTTTGCAGAATACTTAGTCAATAGGTAATATATGACTATTACCATGCACCAAAATTTATCTCCTTTAATTCCTAATTTACATACTAAACTATTATTCAAAACAAATTTCATTTTGTATTTAATCTTTGAGTTTGCAGTTAGATCATAAATTATATTATTTAGATCCAAATCTTGAACTAATATAATTTACAAATTTTATAATATGATAATTAATTTTAAATTTGTTATATTATTTTAAAAATATAGATTTATGGAGTAAGCAGGAATATTTAACTAATTTAACTTGAAAATTAGCTGATTAACTACCAAACGCACACTGTTAATATCACTTGAATTATAGATTTTTCAAAATTTAAAATTGTTTTTTCTATATCAAATTATACTCTGAAAACCAAAATTAAATATTCATAATTATAGTATTTTCAAAATTATTTTAATTCTTAATGATTTGATTCTGTTGAATATTTTAAATGTATCTAATATATTGTATCATGTCAATATGGGTATAACTACATTTTGGAATATAATGCCACTAAACTGTTTTAATAGTACCTCTAAGTACATTTAATACAATTTACCATCAACAAATACACCAACTTAAATTACTTTTTTCACAAAATCATTAATTTAAAACTCCATATTATTAATCATTAAAAATATCATGTTAATAATATATACATTATAAGTTGAATTTCATATTTGTAAATTTGTTTATATGGAAATGATAGTTTTAATATGAGAGATTAATGTTTTACTAATAGCATAAGATTTGAATGATATCAATTGAATATTAGAATTTATATTAAAAAATATATATTATTTTAATCTAAGGAAAATTTCAAAATGTGAAATAAATCTTCAGATGGGCAAAATTTAAATTATTCAACTGTTGATCAAGTGAATTTATTGTGAATAATTATACTTTGAATTTGCAATATTACTTATATATATTACAAATTAGACTTAATTAGTGAATATGAAAAAGATAGATATTTTAAAAATTTTAGTTAAATTAGCAAATGTTTTTATTTCTCATTGATTATTGCTATTTTTGGTGATTTCATATAGGTTATCTTGAAGTTGTAATTAGATGAATTGTGCAAATAATGTTAGCCTTCAGGAATAAGTATATATCTTGAAATAAATAACGAATATTACAAATTCAACACTATGGATATATACCAGAGAAAATAACATATTAAACCTATATCAAGTATATAACTCCCGAAGATAGGAGTAATGTTTAAGGTCATACGAAATCCACTTCACAAACATCTTTGTGTAAATTTTAACTATCTAAATTTAGAATAAAATATGTAATTATGAGTCTAATATTCCAGCCATAATTCCAAATAGAAATTAACCAATTAGAGGAACTAAAACCAAAAATGAGCATAGAACCATAAAATCATGGATTAATTTCAAATATTAATACAACAAAGATGACAAACTTTAAGTTTAAACTTAATCAAGTTAAATATTAAAATATTCAACTAAAATAATTTACAATTTATTAACTTATAAAAAGACCTAATAGTAAATTGAATATTTTTTATACTCAATATTAAGATTATCTTCCAATATGAGTAGATTTAATCGTAGAACCGTATTCTACGGTATCGTTTTCATTTTATTTATTACTTATTTGCTCTATTTGCAATCTGATGTAGAGCCCGAAGCAGATATAAAATCTAATAATAGTCAAGGTAAGCCTAAGCCTAAGCCCAATGAAGCTAATCAACCTCAAGATCCTGCCAAAAATAATGCCATACTCGAACAACCTAATGCGAATACCAATCCTAACCCCAAGAGTCCTAAAGACTCTATTGAGCAATTTACAAATAACGCTGACTCTGTAGTGGAATTAAAACTTAAACTCATTGATTTCAAAAAAGTTATGAATAGCGACATTGGAAATCTCATTTCCGAGGATTCTAACCCTAAGTTAAATGAATATATTCAAGTCGAATACGGCCAACACCACTTTACAGATTTTACAAAAATGGCTGACGAGTTTAGATTATTACAAAAATTCTGGATGGCTGACCGTCAATTGGTTGAAAACGTTGTAGAAAATGGAAATACTGCTTTCTACGCCCAGGTCAAACAGTTCCTTTTGAATGAAGTGACCAACGCTTCTGAGATTAGGGATGAACTCTCCAAATTACAAGATTTCTACTACTATAAGGGTCGATTAGAACAGAAGCTTATCGGTTGGATTAATCCTTATCATACTGACCTCGCCTCTCTCTACGACTCCTTCACTCCAGGTTCTAAGGCTATTGTTGTTCCCATCGGTAACGGATTCGTGAGTTTGGGTGCTACTGTCATTCGTGCTATTAGAGAAATTCACAAATGTAAAATCCCTATCCATGTGTACTACATCGGTGAATACGATCTTAGTTTAGAGAATCGCAAATTACTTGAAGGTCTCGCTGAAAAAGTTTACACTCACGACATCACCAAGTTGTTGGACAACCGTATTGTTAACTTAAAAGGCTGGGCTTTGAAACCATTCGCAGCTTTATTAGCACCAGCAGAACATGTTATGCTGATTGATGCCGATATTACCTTTATTCAAAGCCCTGACGAATTCTTCAATCATCCTAACTATGTGGAAAACAAAGCCCTTTTCTTTTGGGACCGTAACATGTGGGGCAATGACCAAGATCACGCCAAATGGGCTCTCTCATTCATCATGAACGACCAAGATTTTGATAAACTACACCCCAATTACAAATATAGCGAATCCGACCCTGAGCCCAGGAAGTTTGATCAATATGTTGTCCCTCGTCGTTTAGCAAACTCTCGCTACCTCAAATTAGATGCTGCTCACGAACAAGAATCCGGTGTTGTTTTAATCAACAAGCGTGAGAGATTCATTCCTTTGCTCGCCACTTGTAATATGAATAACAAGCAGGAGCGTGAAAAAGTCACATACCAGAAGGTCCACGGTGATAAGGAAACCTTTTGGATGGGTTTCGAAATGGTTGGCGGTCTCTACTCATGGAACCCCCATCCACCTGGTATGATTTCCGATGCCACCATCAAACCTGAGGACGAAATGCCCGATCTCAACAAAGTTGAACACGATTATAATTGGAAAGGTACCAACAAGTTGTGCTCCACCCAAATGCTTCATTTCGACCACAATGCCAAACCCTACTGGTTTAACGGCGGTCTCTACGCCAACAAGATCAACAAAGAATATGGTCTCGGCAAGTTCACGCACTACCTCCAAAGCACCAAACCCAAATGGCATCTCGGCAAGTCTAACTGGGTTTGTTTAACCTCCGAAGACAGCAAGATTGAATACATGGGTGAAGATGCCGTCCAAATCATCCAAAACACTGAAGAAATCTTCAAAGAATTGAAAAATTCGCACAACTTTGAATAAGTTAGGTTGAAGATCATAACATAATTAAAATTTTGTTTTTAATAAATATCACACTAGTTTAATATAATAGGCATATTGTCTACTAATTTTTTATGATGAATTGTTATTTAATTAAATAATATTATGCTGAACAGTTTAAATCATATTAATAAAAATTTGAATTTCAATCCATTTTCTTTAAATAATAATAAATATTCATGATTCAATAAAAAATCATGTACAAATTTTAACCTCATTATATTTCCTCTTTCAAATGATTAAATTTAATTACAAATTACTAAACATAAAAGTTAATAAACATTTTGTTTAAATTCCCTATTATAATTCTTTTAAATGAAAATTTAATTTGAAAAAAATATTCTGTTAAATATTTTATCAATTTACAATATTAATATTAATATTTGTAAAATTTGGTTAAATTAATTTTTTTTAAAAAAAATTTCTTTTAAAACGAATATAGTGATAAATTCTATGATATTTTGTTATAATAATTAAATTATAAAATGATCAATATGTAATAAAAACCTAAAATAACCAAAAATAATTACCATCAATAATGTAATTATCCCAAAGTTTATTTCAACTTTAACTCAAGTCACAAAGGAAGTTAAAAGTCAATATTGAATAAAAATGATTGGACAAATTTAGCAAGAGAATTAATTCAATGATCATTTTTACAAATTTATCATGTGAATTTTGTGAAGCAATTGAATCAAGATCATTCAATCTATTTGTTTCTCAATTTCTTAATCATTTATTATATTTAATACATTATAATTCAAATTTTAGCCAATATAAATAAACAAATATTATAAAATTTTTAATTAAATTTCAAAAAAAAACCTTAAAATATAATTTGTTTTTAATTTAAAAATGAATATATCAGAATCTGAGTTATTCTTAGATAATTCTATACATAACGAAATTTTAAACGACAACCCATGGCAAATTAAACAAACCAACTTTGGAATTGAAAACGCTTTAGGTACATTTTAGTTTAATATTTACTAATTCGATATTAATGTTATTAAAGGGAGTGTGAACTTACCACCAGCTTATGAAAAATACTTTCGAAGTTGTCAGCCTTCAAGAGGTAGAGTGCCTCTCAGCCAAGTTAAAATATTGCTGGAGGGGTCGGGACTTAGTATTGCAACTGTCGATCAAGTAATTTTCTAAAATTGAAAAACAATTCACAAATGATTAAGTTCGATGAATTAGATTTTTTCAATGACTACGTCGCCGACAGATACTTCTATAGGGAAGAATACCTTCAATTTGATATTAGCTTTGGTTGCTTTGAGTCAAAAGAATATGAGTAAGTTGGAATACTTTGGGAAATTTCTTAAATTGCTAATGGAATTTGTTAGCTCCAACCATTGAAAATGTTCAACAACATATGCTTGGTAAAGAAAATATTAAAATGTTCATTGGGATGTTATTTTGATCATGACACTGCTTAGATTTACCAACACCCGTATTCACAATCCTCGAGACATCTTTAGCAAGTAGTAAATTACTGAATAGTTTTTCAAACAGTTTTCCTTCTCCACAATCCAGTATGCATACATCTTCAACGAGACGACCTTCCAGAGTGCTTTATGATCCCTGGCAATTGCAGCCAGATGGCCAAAATCATTCTGAATTGGCGGATCAAGCATCGTCACTGATCAATTCCACTGCAGGATTGAAGAGTCTGAAGAGTGTAAACCAATCTTTGGTGGAAACTTATAATGATACTATTATCATATCACAAGACCCTATTCTCGAAGGGTTTATTTTCAAACATGTCAACTATATTGTTCAATCTGAAAAATTGGGAACTAAAGTACACCGAAGATACTCTCAATTCTATAGCTTGTACCAGTTACTCAGTCAACGTTATACGTATCGATTAGTATTGGATGTGCCTCCCAAGCGAATAGGAGGTATTCTGAACTTTATATATGCTATATGATTAATACTTATAATATCAATTTATTTAGCATCTGAAGAGTTTTTACAAAAGAGAGCGCGAGGCTTATCCAGATTTCTCAATTTCATTGTCAACCACCCCATTTTGGGCAATGACGAAGTAGTCAAAAACTTCTTAACTGAGACCAAAGTAACAAAAATTTCTATATTTCAATAGACTATAATTCATTTACTATAATCATTTAGGATTTTACAGTTTCCCAATTCTCGAAAATTTCAGAGGAGGATGAAATCACACAAAGGATCTCGTCCAGCTTCGGCGAAGATATCAATATTAACGCCATCAGTAGAGATGTTCCTGCCAATTTGGACAATCAACTCGAAAAAATCCACGAAGCTTTGATTAAGTTGGTTCCTTATTACTCACAGATCATTCAGATTGTTGATAGGATGACAAAGAGGATAGAAGGTAATAATGCATATTTATTTCACAAAGTTCACTTATATATTTATTTTTATTTAGCTAACAGTCAAGATCTTCACCAAATCGGGCAAATTACTATCAAGTTGGGATTAAAGTAAATAACCAAGTCACTATATTAGACTAAACATTAAACATTGATTTAATTAGTGATTATGAAACGAATGATCAAATTTCCGACTGGTACTTATTCTCTGCTAAGTTCCCAAAAATGTTCACATATTTGGTTTCCAGTGGCAAACTATATCAAAATTATGTAAATTTGTTTTCATTTATAGTGTCATTATTTGTTGCTAATTCTGTATTCATTCAGTTCAATTCTCTCAATATAGACTTTGTAGAAAGACTCAAATTGATTAGAGATTTGTCATCTTCTTTCCTAGTAATTTTAGTTGATTTGAATTTTACAATCATGCAATTGATTTGCTTTATTTAATTTAGAGTTTATTGGATAGAGCTCAAAGTCAACCCCATGTCGACATCAGTAAAATCAATCGCCGAATCAATCTAAATTCAAAAACAGTTGAATTACTAGTAAGGGAAAATCCTCAATCCCCAGAAATTGAACATTTAAATACTGTATTAGAACAAGTAATACTTTATTAATTTTGAATACGAACTTTTATTAAACATACAAATGACTAGGATAAAAAGCTAGTTGCTGAATACAAAGTACGATCACAATTTATTCATCGCGCCCTATGGACAGAATTGTGTCTCTTTAGGGATGTTCATCTGTCCACTACAAGTCGATTACTACAGGAATTCAGTCAGCATAATCTCAAATTAGCCAATCAATCTATTACAGAACTTGAGAATTTAGCCAATATTGATATTTAAAATCTTTTTTACTCTATATTCCAAAAATTCCATCTATCTAATAGAAATTTTTATTTAATTCTCTCAAATTTCTATTTCCTATTTTCAATTTAAAATTGATCTAATTTAATAAAACTCTATTATTTTTATTATTTATCCAATATATATATATCCTAATTACTGTACATATATAAATTTATGATTAGTTTATTATTAGATCAATTATAAATTGATGAAAAATTTGAATTATAACTTAATTCAGGTTAGAATATTATCTTTTTTAAAAAAATATTTAAACTTTTAAACATTCCTTTAAATTTTGAAATCTTAAAATTTTATTATTTATTTTTTGATATATCATAATATTCATTTGATTTCACAAGAAATGCATCATTTTATTAATTTAATTTAATCTCAAAACTGGTTTTAAAGAAGAATTTTATTTGAATATTAATAAAGTAATACTAATATAGTTAATAACGAATAATTAATATATTTATCAAATAATTTATCAGCTTGAAATTTTTAATATTTTATGAATATTACTGTGAAGATTATTATCTTGAAAATATTTTGAAAATTTGATTAAGTATTCAGCTATTTAAAAATTTTAAATTATATATAAAAATCAATATCATTTATTTAACCCCAATTAATTTATGATCTGAGCCAATGTAAAGATCATAATTTTGTATAGAGATTATCAAAGATTAATCAAAAGTAGAAATAAGAAACAAAAGGAGATTTTTATATATGAGATATTACATCCTATACTCTAGACCTTGACTTGGGTAATTACCAAATTGCCTAAGGAGTTCTATTTCAATAATTTTACAAATTTATATCCGTTTTTAACAATTTATTAAAAACAAGATAAATTTATTTGAATTCAAAAATGGTTAATTTAATTTTACAATTGGAAAATAACCAATGTTAATATATATATATATATATATATTAAAAATATATTAGTTTTTGTTTAAATGTTACAATATTTATTAATTGGCTTCATTTTTTTGATTTTACTATAACTAATTCGAATAAGAATATGGTTTGAGGGTTTGATATAGTTTAATGACTTTTTTTTTGAAAAATCTAATAAATTGACTAGAAATAAATTTCATATGTCATAAAAATTAATGAGTTAGATATTTTATTTAAGATTCAAAATGAGTTATTATAAAAAGATATTCAAAATAATTACTAAACTTATTCATTTAATTAATGCCCCAATACTACTATTTTTTCATTGTTTGACATCGATCTTTCAATTTCTGTAGTATAATTTCAGAAACATGCCAATATAACTGAATGTAGTTAATCGGTTATATATGAATATTAAAATTTTTAGAAATGAGAGATATTGGCGATTTTAAGGTATTGAAATCAAGCCCAAATTTCTATTTTAATCTGAAAAAACTTGAAAATCGAAATGAATATCGCCCAAAATGTGGAATACAACAAGATATAATGATAGTATAATCACCTAAGGTGAGCTATATTTTGATTTCATGATTATAAACTGTTGATATTCCAATACTTTATCACAACATGGCCAAGTTGTAGAATCCTGTGAACTAAATTCAATGACAAATCTCACAATATACAATTAATAAAATTCTATAATTGTAAATTCGGGTAAGTTCTCTCAAAATGCTATAATAGCTGTTTAGACTCAATTTTCATAACAGATTTTTAGATAGCTCTAAATATTTTAAGAAATTTAAGCTGAATTTCACTTGCTGTGATAAATTGTTATAATATTTGGTGATCGAGTCCAAGATTTCAAAGAATTTTGGCAAGGCTTTCACGATTGGTTGAGTATTAGCATAATGATGCAAAACGTTGATATTGGGGAAGATCGATCAAATAAATTGGCTTCAAGTGTAAAATAAATCGATATAATACCTGTAGAGAGTGCATTGACAAGTTTGGACCAAATCGTAGTTACTCAATATTTTGGAGCAGGTGTAATCGTTAAAATTGATATCTATTTAGCCAATGATGGTTTGTTAATATATTTATTTGTTATCCAACATTTTTCTTACTACCAACTGTTTTTGGATAGTCTTGATCGTTATATTCTTAAGCTGAGATGAATTGGATTGTCCGTAACTATGTAGAACTTAATCCATTCTCAAAATTTGAGCAAATCTTATTGCGACTGTAGTTCTATCTCGCATTTGTAAAGGTCGATTATATATTTTATCAATTGATCCTAAGATTAATAAAGCCTAAACCATATTGATATTAGGATCATTCAACTGAGAATCTAATTGAATCAAACTAATAAAAGTCATCTCTATGTAATTTTATTTTTACAATCTAGACCAGGATGTGGAGAACTTAGAGATGAATTACTATTTAATTCGGACTTTAATTGTTTGGACATTGGATTATAGAAAAAATTTAATTTTTAGCAAAATTCGTGTACATCGATTATTAGTATGTATACTAAATGCTCAAGGTGAAGTAGAATCAGATCAAATGTTTTGGATAACTTGGCAGTCTAATACCCGGTTGTTAGAGAAGTGCATGATTAATACATTGCTTCCAGATAGATGTTTCTTCAAATTTTTAAGCATATAATTCAGTATCAACTGCTAAATGAATAACTGAAATGCATTCATTTAATATATTTTCGATATTGTCCAACGTTCTATTAATTATCTGTGTTGTTGATATTAAATTCATTACAATCTACAATATTACAAATTATATTGATCTATTCTCATTTCCTTTTATTGCATTTGGCTTAAAGTCATTTAAATTTGAGTTTTAACCATTAAATTTAGAGAACTGGGTTAGAATTTGAATTAAAACTGATTTTTATTAATATTAACACTAATTTGATAATGAATAATGATGTGAAATTGGTTATATGATCAATTTATTTGAAATATTTTGATATTGTAATTTTGAAATAATTTAAAGTGATTGTCACCTGCTCGGCAATACTGGTGAGGGTTAAAGTTGTTGACTCATTGATTCTGAGGGCGGAAAGCGCGTTCAAGACAAGCCAGACGAGTCGCGGCGCATACACGACTAGCTGGGTAGCGAGCATGATGAGCAAGTTTGGGGAACACGTTACCATATGGAGGTCAATGGTGATAAGTTGATCTGAATTCATTTTGACCAACTTCGGTAAATAAAATTGACAAATTAACTAGAAATAAATTGGTTTTGAATAATGATTTTATTGAAATTTTAGTTGAACCGCAGCTGAGGAACCGAGCATTGAATGAGCGAGCAACTAATATCTCTTTTGTTTTCTTGTGACAGCCTATGCTATTTATCGTCACCTATGGGCCCATAGATGCAGTCATCATCATGGAGCTTACAGTGTGGATCGCATAGAGAGCATATTTCTCAATCCACTCCGATAGCTAGCCTTGGTGAGTGATTTTTGCCAGTCTGGGCGGTTCAATCGGTTGCAAAGTCGACAACCATGAGAGTGATTTAAATTTTTTCCCCAATTCTCATATGTTGTATGTTATATAAAAATATATATCATCTTCACAAAAATAACTCAATTAATTGTTTGTTGCTATATTCACTATTCACTTTTTAATAATAAGAATCTAGTAAATAATTCAAAACTTTAAACTTATCCTATTCAAGCAACTATTATAAGGGCAATGCAATTGATTTATAGCAAAATATTTAAAAAATTAAAATAAGATAATATAGTAATAATATTTATATAATAAAAAGCATTTTTTAGAGACTCAATAATATTATAAATTTATTATATATAAAATATTAATTTTGTATTTAGTAATTATTCAATTTGAAATAAAAGGTAATATTCAATCCCATAAATTTTATCAACATAGAATTAACATAAATTCCTTCTGTTCAACCAAATATTCCAATAACAAATAAATAATAAATAATAATAATAAAAAATATGGTAAATCCAATAGATTCTAACTTAGATCAACAACTTCAAAAACAAGAATGGGTAAAAAAAATGCGACTACAATTTTGCAAACGTCCCAATTTACCTTCTACCCATACCATGATTCATGATGATGGAACATTAAATCAAGAGTAATAACAATTTTCAAAAATAGATAAAACTTATTAATATTCCATAAAAGTTATTTTAGACCTAGTATCAAAGATCTTAAAAAAGCGAAAATTGATATGGAAGACATGAATAAAAAATTTAATGAGGAAGATAAAGAAAAGCTGATTAAAGGTATCGAGGAGTATGGTATCGGTAATTTCAGAGAAATTTCAGAGAAGTTACTACCAGATTGGGTATTATCAATTATTTTGAATTTGATGATTTTTATTAATGATGGTTTTAGGCACCTCAGGAACTCAGAGTACGTACAATGAGATTGATAGGTAGACAGAATTTGCAACTATACAAGGATTGGAAGGGAGATCGCGAAGCGATTTTGAAGGAGTACGAATTTAATAAGGAATTGGGTCTCAAGTATAACATGTGGAAGAATAATACACTAGTTTATGATGAGGAAGGTTTGGTCTTAAAAGAATTGGAAATCCATCACAATATTCAAGCTTAGTTGAATTATTGTGTACTATATTGATTTTGTTGATAAATTTGAAAAATGAATAAATTTATGATGGAGTATCATGATTTATTTTTATTTGTTTTTTGGATTTATCAATTTAACAAAATACTATTTATTTACCATTCCTCTGTTGTGTCGAATTATACACCTTTAAAGCGTTCAAAAACACTGGGTATATTAATCGATCGTTAAAGGGGTTCGTACTAGGTTCAGATATTAACAAATATTTTTCTTTGAATAATCAATATTATTTACCTTATTTCAGCTGATTTCAATCCAAGAGGAGGAAAATTCCTAAATGTGAAGGGATATTGAGGTGCTATAATGAGATTGGGGCCTTGTAGTAAACCTTCATCCAGTAGAGTCTTATGAATTAATTCCACCTGATTCTCTAACTTGTGGTCAATAACCCGACTGTTTATCAATTGATTCAAAACACTTGCCAACTCCGTTTTGGTATAGTGTAAACAAATTAGTGTAATAGTCAAAACTAAAATAAAGTATTAACATTATATAAAATAAAGATAATTACTAAATTTAATACTTACTCAAGTTATCATCCTTATCAAAATAAAAGAACTTATTACCATCTTGCTTAATTTCAAAAGTACCCAAACTGTAATAAGGCTTTTGAACTTTCTCCCTGCTTTCCTGCATCTGTTTCAAACTCAACTCAATTTCTTTTTGGTTTAAAAACATAGTTAATTTAGGAATCTTTGCTATAATACACCAATTAGCCAACTTAGCTAACTGATAGCTGAATGTGGGGTTGGGATCTAAAATAACTGCGAGATGTTGTGGCAGCTTCTGGATAGGAGTCAGGTCTTGAGTGATAGTATCGGTGTTGTGGTAATTGTTAGATACTTCTAACAGGTATGTAAGTCTTTGAAAGGTGAGGTTAAGATGGGTATAGATGAGATGAGTCCATCTTAAAATTTGCCAAATGCTGTAATAGACGAAATTCAAAGCAGTCGTTATTATCAGACTCATTATAAGTTTCTATTTGGGATAATTCTCAATTCAATTCTTTTTTAAAAAATATATTTACAGTTAAATTGAATAATACTCCAAGTCAAAAAAATTGATACTTAAAAAAGGATCAACTTTCGAAAGTTGAGGGGAAATGGATTTAATTTATACTTTGATTTCATAAGTTTTGATCCAAATCGTTAATTTTTTTTCTAATTTGGCTTAACCCTGTTTGTCAAAGATTTGGTTCTTATCCCCAATTAGATATAAATCAGCCAATTGATTTCATGAATTTGAAAATATGAGGGGTCAATATATTATTTTGATTGGATATAGATTCAGTCTCAAAATTCAATGTTAAATTCCAAACTTAATGAATGAAAAATGATATCACAATTGAATTAAAATTTTATAAATTTTTGATTTAATAGAAATTGACCATTAATTTACTCGATTTGAAACTAGTACATTAATTGATTTATAATGGGTAAAATGAACTGATGATATTTTGGTATAGGTTGAGAATTGATTGATGTGATTCTGAAGTCAGACTAAATTAATGGAAAATTTTGATGATTTAATAATTGAAATCATGCACTAATTTTTAGCATTGGGTCTAATTCAATATGGTAATTTTATTCACACTTTCAGTAATTATCATCTTTTAGATATTTAACTTCATTTTTAGTTCTCATAGAGGCTGGTGGTGTGATATCAATAGGTATAATACAGTATCTATTAAAATATCTGGCCGATATGAATTTATTCATTTATTATAATTGAGTAATTTTACATTTTTGGGTTAACCTTTCAATAAATTTGTACTGTTTGTAAATTTAATTATTAAGATCCTTCAAACTGACATAATTAATTCCTAAATACTCCTCTAAATTAATTCAAGTGGAGTTACCAATTAGACAATTATGGAACGATTTCAGTAATATTATCTAAATATCTATTATTTTATTATTAAATACATTCAAAAATATTAGTTTTGCATCTTTTTAGCTTTTAACTTTCTGTACGCTTCTATGACTCTCAATCTTTCATTCTCCATAATACGCTTATCAGCTGCTGATTGGTTGGGATTTTTAACCTATGAAGGTCAATTAAGTATATATCATAATGGTAGTAGTTAACATATTTACCTTGAATTTCTGTTTAGGCACCACCAACTTGGGAGGCTCCTGAACAACATCGCCAAATTTGACTCTGTCATTCAATTTGCTAAAATCTTTGATTTGGTTCTCCTCCTTCACGAGCTCTTTTACGATTTCTTTTTGTTCTTGACGCATTTGCTTTCTCCTATTAGTTTTGTTAGTATTTTATAATTGAATAATAATATCATTATTATTAGTATTACTTTTGAGATTTCGATTTTAATTGCTTATTATTTTGATTGAGTGTTTGGTTGAGAGTATCATTCACTCTCCTAGAATTAAAATTAAAATTAGAATTGAATTAATTATCAAATAATATAATTTATATTTACTTGTTAAAGTCTTTCAAACTTTCGTGAGGTTGAATCTTCAAATCCGACAATTTCGACTTCTAAAACTTATTACTCAATATTCTTTATTAATTATCAAATTATTTACTATATCATTATTATCTTTTTTGGCATTCTTATTATTATTTTTATTATTCTCATCTTTGTTATTATTTTTATTGGTGTTTTTCTTATTATTCATATGGTTCATTAACCTCAAAAATTTTTTGGGAGTATCGCTGTCTCCCTGCTTGATGGTTGGTGCTAAATCAATGCTAGAGAAAAATGTTAAAAATTGAATTTTATTAACTTTATCATAATTTATTACTTGGTTGGTTCTTGCTTAGCAGCTTCTCCAAATTTAACTCTTTTACGTTTTGTCATTTTTATTTTATATGATTTTTTTTGTTGGTAAATAAATTTTTTATTGAATTGAATTTTGAAATTTTTTAAAATATTTTAAATACAATAATTTATTATGGGATTAATATTTTTTGTTTTAATAAATATTTTTGAATAAAAAAAATAAAAATATATATAATTTATTTTTAAATAAAAATTTTTTTATTCATTTATAATATTAAATAATTTTAAGGTGTTGAATAATAATTAAAACAGAACTCTGTCTCTTCTTCCTCTAAATTAGTATTATTACAATTAAATCCTAATAATTTTGTTGAATGCATGCTACTAAAATGATCTTCCAATTCAACAAGATTATCATATCTAGATTTCAATGAATTGACGATGAATAGAGTGTTATTCCATTCATCTGCTAAATTTACCATATATTGAATGAGAGTATTAAAATAATTGCGAATAATGGTAATTAGAGTATTAAGATAAGTGAATTGTGAAATTTCTTTCAGTTTTGAAGTACGCAGGGTTTGAATCATAGAGAGGTAAAGTGATCCCAAATTATGGAAGAGTTCTACATTGAGATTGATTTTGGTTCGTGTGTTATTTGGTGTGGATTGGGGTTGGAAATCTTGTTTGAACTTGGAAAATTGATAAACCTCTAGAAGTCTGACTATTTCTTTCCCAAATCCTAATATGCTTTGGATAAGTGGCAAAAGGTCCGTGATGTCAAGAGTGGAACTATGATAGATAGCATAATGATATACTTTCATACAAATTTCAAGCATCTTTTGGTGTAAGCTGAGACGTAATCGCATGATAGGTTGCTTTTGAATGATGTTGGGATCGAGACATTCGGATTCGAATTTCACACCGGGTCCTAAACATTCCCGCCACTTGCGGAACCTTTCCAAAATACCTAAACATGTTTGCACTTTGACGAGGGGTGGCTGGAAGCTCAAGTCTTGATCAATAATACCAAATGCAGGAATGACCATTTTTGCAAATTGGGTGCATGCTGCGAACAGTTGAAGATAATCTTGGGGTAACGAACTCTTACAACGCTGAACTACAGCCTGATTGTCAAAGGGCTTGGAAGCTGGAACATCCCAATCATCATCCGTCTTGATCATAGGGAGAGTATTCATGACCTTGGACATTTCCCAGTCGATGGTTTTTACCAACACCCACAACTTTTTAATAGTTTGTTTGGATACATTCATAAAGTGATCGGGCATAAAATCTTCGATTAATTCTTTATGACGATCCATTCCCAAGGCTTGTGCGAGTTTCACAGCGGTCGTGACTCTGTCAATTTTTTGAAATGGACGATTGCATGCTTCGTCAACGCCACTTAATATTAATAATGCTTGAATCATATAAATATTTGGATTACTCAATTGGGAGCTCATTTGATACACACTCATCTTATAATAGTAGTCACTATAACTTACATTCTGCAAATAAAGCAGAGGAAGAGGCGAATTCAAACAAGCGTGACTGATAATTGCACTCATTAAATAATCCGGCAGCGAATTAGAAAAGTTCTTAACGCACCCGAAGAATTCGTCCAAATCCATTACTGGCGGAAAAGAACAATAGGCTTGCATAGTAAAATAAAAGGATATCATATACTTAGGATAGTCATGATAGTCCAGAGCACGAATATCGTCATAATGTATCACAATTTCATCGTTATAATCTTCATACTTCCTCTTAGATTTGACCATCTTTAGACTATCTTGGCTGTCTAACACTCTATTGACGATTGGAAGTGCTTTACTCAACACATTTTCAATATTGTCAAGCCTTCGATTAACTTTGCTAATGGATGTACCTTTTGAAAACTCATCCCCATTAATTATATTGTAGTAAGTATTGGACCAATCACCGTTACTAGGTTTGGATTTTTTAGTATTTCCTTTAGGTTGGTGGTATTTGAATCTAAATTGAGATTTCTCAATCATTATTAAAATCTGCTAAGTAAAATTAGTGATTAGTTGGAATATTCATAGATTTTATATTAGTAATAGGGCTGGGAATGGAATGATTATTGTGGTTTTAAGTATTAGATGATTAGTAATTATAATTATAATTAAAATTAGTAGTTCGGATTTTGATAGGTTTGATTTTGGAATTACTTTTTTGGGTTAAGGATTAAACAAAATCTCATCAAATTGGATCAATTATTATTGATTCTATATTAAAATATTAAAGTTTTTACTAAATATCAAATTTATTTTATATTTTTAATATCAAAATTAATTAAAGATGGTGTATATTGACTTACCTGATTTAGTAATTTTCTAGATCAAAACTTGTTTGATGATAGATAAATCCATTTATATTTAGGTGATTTAATATTTCTCATTTATTTGCTTTCAAAACTTGAAATAAATTAATATATATTAGATATATTAATGGGATAAAATATATAGTAATTAATTCATTAAGTCATAATATAAACAACTAATTCAAATATTTTATAATATTCTGTTCATTATGAAAGATGGTATTTCCAGAATTTATATCCTGTACTATTATATATCTAATGATCTGAATCATTTTGACATTATTGATATATAAATCCTAAAAATTTTCTAGTAAAAAAATAATTTAATGTTACTCAAAAGAATAAAATTGTATTCATAAATTTAACCTTTTGAAACTGATTTCATATACTTTTTTCAACTAATTTTAGATAAGAATTTTGTAACATAATTTTAATTAATAAGACTTGAATAAATGAAAATATTTACCAATATATTTTATAAATTTATTTATCTGTATATATGACGATATTATAGTGAAATTTGTTTATAACTTAAATTAAGAATTTGCCGATCTAAAAGTAAAAGTTTAATTGTATTTCAATAAATATTTTAATTTAATATATACATTGAATGGTGAACAATCTTATAAATATCTATCAACTTAATGAAATTTTTCACGTACCAAATCAAATTTTCAAAAACAAGTTTTGCAATAATAATTAAATAAAATATTTAATCATAATTAAAGCTGAAATTATTCATTAATTTATAAAAAATACTGTTAAATTATAATTTATTAATTGATACCTTGCCAACTGACAATGATATGAAAAATGGGATTAATATCTTTTATTTAGACATTTGATATAACTATTAATTATATTCCAATTTAATTTGAAAAATGTATAGTTAGTTTGTTTATTAAATTATAATATATCATTAATATTTTCTGTTACTCAATTAATTTGAAATTATTAAAGTGCATCAAAAATAAAAGAGATATGATGATAATAGTGAAATTTTGCAATAAATTACTATTGAAAATGAATTTAGTAATAAAATTATTTATTTTATCAAATTATTGCATTATTTTGGAAGATATTTTTAAATTTTAAAACTTTAAATATTTTTAAAAATTTAATAATTACTATAAATGATATAATAATATATCTGAGTTCATTTTATATTTTTTATTTATTAAAATTAATTAAAATTACCAATTTAGTATTATGATTATAGAGAGTTTTCAAATTAGTATCAAAATATCAAAATATTCTTTTTATATAGATACTAATAATAATGCTTTTTCCTATCAATTTTTTAATCAAATCTTGGGTCAAGACTGGAGATAATACTATTAATCTTGAATATTTATCAATTGGTTATTATTTGATTAGATAAGAACTATTAGAATTATAAACTCAAAATAATATTTTATGTGATTTAAACTTCGTAAACAAAAATTACTATCCAGGTATTTGAAAATATTGACATAGATAATTAAAAGGAATGAATATTAAGTGAATCTTCTTTTAGGCAATATATTACTCTAAATTTTGAATAATAAGCATATTTTGAAATTAAGAATAACTAAGTATTTTAATATAATGCTATAAAATTCTAAAAATATTATTAAATCATTATTTTTTTAAATTTTAATTACTCTTTACTATTTTTTAACAAGCTTCAAATATTTAAAAAGCATATTTTTATTTACAGCTAAAATTGGATATTTTTTAAATTAAATAGATTTTTATTTCTTGTAATTTAATTTTTTAATTACCTAAAGTTATTATAATAATCTATGCTATACTTTAATAAATATATTAGATATAGTAGTTCTTTCTAATTATTTTAATTAAAGATATTTTTATAACTTTAGCTTTATATAAGTAGTTAATATTATATAAAACAATGGGTGTCTTTAAATTATATTTAATAAAATAATTCAAAATAATTAAATTAAATAGAATATATGAAATTTATAATTAAATAAATTTCTTTTAAAAACTAGATAAATATAAAATATATTATTATAATCGAGTCTAAAAATTTATATTGTTTAATATTAAAATATTTATAAATTAAAATTTATAAAAAGTATTATTTTAACATAACCTAGTATTTTGATTTATATTTTATTTATTGATTATACAAAAATCTTATAATATGATAATTATAATAATTTCAATTTTGTTAAGATGTGTATAAGAGACAGATCCCAAATGATCCAGAAGCAGGGTAAACCTACTCCTGTCACTAGGTAATTTATTATTTTATTTAATTATAATCAAATCAGAAAATAATCATTAAATGATTTTAATTTAATATTAATAAAACTTAAT
>JNEM01014141.1:0-16544 GCA_000697335.1 Conidiobolus incongruus B7586 | reverse complement strand
CAAAAATGAGTTGCAAAAATAAGTTATAAAATTAAAAATATATATATATTAATTAATAACTAAAATAATTGTATATATTAAATTACTTGAAATTATAATATATAATTAAAGTAAATTATTTAATAATAAATAAATATATTTAAATATATATAGTAAACTATTAGCAAAAATATTAACTTTTAATATTTAACTAAGGTGAGTTATAAATTTACAGGTTTTTGAGATAAAGGGATATATTTAATAATATATAATTATATCTTTTTTCTCTCTTTGTTATTATTTTATATTATATTTTACAAATATACTAAATTTTTTTATTAGTATTATTATATTTAAATCCCTCTTTAAAAAAATCTACTTATATATCAATTAACTTTATAAAAAAAATAAATCAACTTGTGATATTGTTAAAATTACTAGTGTTAGTTAATTTACTATAGTTAAAGTTATTAAGAATAACAATAAAAAAACATTTAAACTTCAACTTAAATATGTTAAAATTATAAATAAATATAATAAGAAGTATATTTATAGGTTAATTAATATAATTAAATATAATACTATTGTAGAAATATAATAGGAATTATAAAACTATATAAGAATATTAATTAACACTAATATTATTATATATATTTTATATTAACATAGATACTATTTATATTTTAAGAAAAAACACCCCTAATTAAAAAAATCCTATTATAAAGTTAGGTGGGAGTTTAAATATTGCTACTAATATTAAATTAAAACTAATTAAAATAAAGTTATTTAGTTTAATAAAACAAAAATATACTTTAGTAAATTTAATAAAAAAGTTAAATATTTTAAAAAAGATACAAAACTACTTTATAACTAGTATATTAATTTTACCTAAAAATATAATAGTAGGTTAATTATTATTTAAAGATATATGTTGTTTTTAGGTGTAAAGTATTTTTATAAAGTTAATAAAAGAATTAATATTAAAATATACTAAAGTATTTTAAATAATAAATTAAAAAAAACTATTAAATAATATAAGTTAAATAAATCTAATATTATTTTTTAATAAGATAATACCTTTTATTATATTATAACTTCTATTATTAAATAACTTAAAAATAATAAAATAATAGTTATAAAGTAGTTTTTTTAATCTTTTAACTTTAATCTAATTAAATACTTTTAAGATTAATTAAAAAAAGTTATTAAAGTTTTCCCCTTAAATAAAAATTTAAATCAACTTTAAAAATATATTTAAGAACTATAAAACAAGATTAACTTTTTTTAATGTAAAAAGTTAGTTGATTTTATACCCTATAAACTTAAAGAAGTTAAAAAAGTTAAAGTTAGATATACTAAGTTTTAATTTTTTTTATCACCAAAAACCTATAAATTTATAACTTACCTTAAGTAAAATTTAAAGGTTTATATTTTAGTTAATTAATAGCTAAATATTATTATTTAATGATATATCTGTCTCTTATACACATCTTATTAATAATTAAATTTTAACTTACTATTTATTATTAATTTTAAGGAATTAGATAAATAATTAGATAATTTATTCAACCTTAAATTATAAATATTAATTTAATTATATTTCAAATTATTCTATTTTTAAAGTTTAGAATAAAATAAAAAAATATATTATTTTTTAAATATTCATTATTTTATTTTAATTAAAATCAATTAATGATATATATTATATTTGATTTTATATTATATTGATTAATATAAAAAGTTTTATAAAAATATATATTCTTTAAGTATCTTAAATATTAAGTAATATTAGAATTTTACAAATATATTAAATTTTATTTGTAATTAAAAATCCTTAGACAAGATTTATAAAATAACTTTTGTTTAATTTATTTTTTTGTTTATTTATATTTATTTGTATTTCTATTATGAAACTAAGGTAAAACTTTTAAGATAGATTAAATATATATAATTTAATAAAAAAAAGATTTAAGTAATTTTTGTTTTATATACCCCCTTAACTTATAAACCCACAAATTTATGACACACCCTATTTATAATTTAAGATTTGATATATTAACCAATAATATATTAAATATAATTAAATATAACCTATTATAATCAGGCAATATACCTTAATTATATATTTTAATTTAAATTAATTTAGTTAAGAATTGTTTAAGTTACAGGTAAATATATAAGGGATTTTTATTTTATGACTCACTTTTGCAGGTGAATATAAATTATTTTATCATAATTAATATTCACTGAAACTGAATTCATATTTCATAACAATATTATAGAAAATCAGACTCCCAAAACAAAAAATGTCTTAAATTTGCAAATTAAATAATTAATCCCAAAATATTGGATTGAGACTTATCAACATAAATATAATCTCACTGAATCTGAAATAATTCAAGGAAAAGCATTTGAGTTTTATCTAAACATGATGAAAGAGTTTTCTCTGGTGAGTTTTTTGATCGTTGTCTCTAATGTTTTTGGACAAACTGATTTACCATTTTGCTCTGATTTGCCCCACCCATCTGTCAGCTCAACACCAAACCCCGCTGGTCTCCCAACAAGTTGCTTGAGCAACATTGAGATGCCAACGGCTTGTGTTGAGGTGGTGAGTGGATCAACTGTTGTAGTTAGCGTGTCAGCTACGGCTGACACGTGTCCCACCCCCACAGCGTAAGTTGGACAGGACTCGGCACTGGGCTTAGTCTACCCGAAGATGGACAAAGGGATGGTGGTATTGGCACACCACTTGAATCGTAGCCACTAATTACGCGCGATGTTTGAAATACAGGCATAGCCGGGCTTGCGCGCGTTAGCATAACAATTGTTCTCTGTGTCTGTTGTGACAGCATGAAAGCAAAAATGGCTTCCACGATTGTATGTGGGAGGTATGGGGTTAATGAAATGAACGGTGTAGTCGGTCATTTTATAGTGTTGCCCCTCTGTGAGTAAGCCTTATCACAGAGTAAGGATATCCCTTAACCGGGTAGTTACCGGGTGTTGCGCCTTTGAAAATGGGATAAAAAGCAAAGTCTTGTGCTTCAATTAGGGGCACAAGCACAACTAGCCATCCGCGGGCATCAGTCCAGTGAAGGCTATTTGTGGCGTAGCTAACGTAGTACATCGGGGACCACAAGCATGCAGCTACATGTTTATCCCGACTAAGCGAACGTGCCAAGCATGGAGTGTGTCGACCTGAAAATGTTAATCACATGGGTCCGGAGAAGTATTCCGGGCACTGGTCGAGCATGTTGAAGTGCGGGTGGAGAGACTGCTGGGATATTCGTCCTAAGAGGAGGGTTGAACAGTCCAGTGGTCACTAATTTCATGGAACGCGCTAAACGGCGACGAGACCTACAGCACGGCATTAAAATGTCTGACTTTATTTTTTCTTTGTTTCTGAAATCATTATTTGTATAATTGATTCATTAAAATTTAAATTTTGGATATGGCATATATCGCTAAACCAGATTATTTGCTAATTAATTATCAGTTCAACTCTTACAAACTAAATGCAACAGAATTGGCCATAAATTCAGCATCGTTAAATGACCAATGTCTAATTAAAACAATGACTATCCAGATTTGCATTTTATCAAAAAATTCAACTATTTACAGTTAGGAAAATATTACATATCAAAGTCAGGTTTAATCCAAAAATTAATCTATGAACCTGTAAGTAATAAATCTATTTTATAGTTTCCAACCCTACCACTAACTGAACTTTTGCCAATATAGGGAAAACCGTTACATTTTAGTACCATTTATTCCTTAGATTCTAAGTTAGTGTCAGATCAACATTGGATTACTCTGACTGAACTTTCATCTGGAAAATTTTTATTACTATGTTTTGGAGCATTGAATCATGGATTACTTCTTTTAAACTTGGGTTCTGAACGGTGCCTTGCTACATCATTACAGCTAGATCCTGTGCTTAATCATTTACCACAGGGACATGTAATTAAACACCTTGAACTCATCCCATCCTCTCAAAATCATTGTTTTGCGTTACATATTCGATGTTCTGATTCCAATCTGTCTTCTAAATCTACATCTAAAACAAGCCTGATTGTAGTATGTAGCTTAGATTTAATGAATAGTACAGAATTAAATATAGTCAATGCCTTGCAAGGAAATAGCCAAGTGATCGACTTCAATTTCACATCTCAGCAGTTTATAGACGAATATATCGTTTCTTCCTTCAATCCTTTTGAACTCATCCATCCTTCATCTCATCCATACACTGAGTCTGAAGTACAGTCCTTTGACCAACCAGCTCCTAAAACCCAGCAATTAAATATCAAATGGTATCAAACATCTGAAGACGTGACGATATCCATCCATACACAATCCCCAATCCCATCTTCAAAACATGTCGTCTGCTCACTGAAGAAAAATGGACTGAACTTGCAGATGTTAGAGACAGCAGTTGAATTCAAAAGAGAATGGTTTGCTCCAATCATTCAAGAAAATTCATACTGGACAGTTGAAGATAACCAGATCATTACCCTGCACCTTCAAAAGCTCAATGAGAAAACCAGATGGCCTCATATGTTCATCAAGGATGATGGCATTTTGGAATCAGTCGATCCAAGTGATCTTCTCACCATCACAGAAAACCTTGAAAAATATACTCAAAACCACGAAGGACCTTTTCAACCCACCTCTCTCCATGATCGAATGGAACTCGAAGATAATTTAGGTGAGGCAGTCACATTCACCATCAAACCCTACGATCGCCATACGGTGTCTCACCAATCACTTGCTCAGCACGCTTGGCTAGGTGCTCTCCTTCCCCTCGTTGATAGCATTGTTACTCAACCATCAGATGTCATGAAATATGATGTCCATGGCCTGATTTACAACCTGACAAACAACAATTTAAAGCACATCAACACCCTTCCTGCAATTGGATATATCCAGGCTTCGAAAAAGGAAAGAAAATTCACCTTTTATCATCCAATCACACTTGACACCTATATTCTCGAATACCAGAACAACGTGTTTATTTATTATTATCCTCACCAAAGTAACAATGGAGTGCAAAAAGTAGTTAATTTGGCTACTGATAAAGAAATTCTAGGAGTGGCTGGATTTCAAAGTGGAAACGGTATTATTCTACTTACACAATCCAAAATATACCACATCTATTCAGATCAATAAATAATTACAAATTACAAGATCAAGTGTCAATTTCCGCGCTCCAGCTATATTGATTAGATTGAAATATTTGCCAGCTTAAATTGCAAAACTATTCCACAAAAAACATTATTATATTTTTCATTTAAAAATCTTTTAAATACATAATATAGAAAAAAACAAAAATCTAAACGATCTCCGAGTCATTCCCTCATAAAATTATCTATACTATTACACTTGTGTGAATATGTCATCTTTATCTTCACTTATGATTTAAAACGATATTAATAATACATAATGTACCTTTTATTTTATATGCATCAATTTGACCATTTCAAATTACTTAGCAATTACTAAATTCTTGTAAATTACTATCTGAAATAAGAATATTTAAGGGAATAATAAAAAATGATATTTTTGCTAAAAATTCACCTAATTACATTAATAAGGTCAAACAAAAATAAATTGAATATATTAGCTCATTATTGTATAGTATGATATTTTGTTTATTCAATAATTTTCATGCCATAGTTATGCTTTTCATTATAATTGAATATGAAAATAATATTTACAAAAAAAGTACTTTTTAATTCTATTAATATAATTCATACTAATCAACATCAATTTAATTTTAAAATCGCAATATTGGGATCATATATTCAACTTATGTAATTTTTTATATTTTTGTATGAATATATATAATAAACATGTTAACTTTGTTCTAGTCTATAGTTAAATATAAATAACATATTTATATTATTAATATTACCTTGAATTTGAAATAATAGGAAATTTTTTAATTTCTAATTTTTCAAATATATTATTAATTTAAAATAAATATATATATATAAATTTAATAGGAAATTATATATTTTTGATATATATATATATATATTAATTTTTTTGATTAAAAAATTAACTTTTTAAAATTAGTTGTTTAACTTAATTATATTTAAACCAAATAGTAATCATCAAAAGTTTTTTATTTTAGTATTAATAAAACTTAACTATAAACCTTCTAAAATTATTTAAAATTTACAAGCAACTTTTAATAATAAAACATTATTTAAATTAACAATTTATTGTTAAGTAAATTATTTTAAGATTAAAAGAGAAACTATTTAAAACCTGCTAAAATCTAAAAAACTAACTTTAACTATTACTCTTTTAATTATAAATAAAGTGAAAAAATATATTAAAAAACACCTTTTTATTTTAGTTAAAGAATTATCTAAATATTTTAATATTAATTTTACAAATGTTTTATATATATTAAAATTTAAACTAAAATTAATAAATAAAAATATAAAATAAATATCTTATAATTTAACTAAAGTTTAAAAAAAAGTTAAAATAACTATTATTAAATAAAACCTATCAAAATATTATTAAAAGCTTAAACTTTTATAATAAATAAATATAATTAATAAATCTTAAATCTTTATATATAACTTTTTATTAAAATATAAATTAAAATATTAAATTAAGTTAAATTAACCTTTTTTACAAATCCTTTTAAATAAATATTTTGTTAATAAGCAAATATTAATTATTATAATAAATTATAATGGTATATGTTATTTTTTTTAATTCTTGAAGGAAAATCAACTAATAGTAAATTATATATTGTATTTTTAAATAAAAGTATTTTTAATTAGTGTTTTTAATATAATTTAAGTAAACTTATTATTTTATATAATAATTATAAAATATATAAATTTAAAGTTATAAAAACTTTTTAATTAAAAATAACTGGAAAAAACTACCATATATAGTATATTCTTTAGATTATAACTTATATAATTATAATTGCTTTAAGTAATTAAAAAACCAGCTTATAAGAAAGAAAATTTTTACAGAAAAATTTAATTAATTTATAAAATATCAAATTTTAGTTATTAATAAAAAACTTGTTTTTTAAGTGTTACAAATTTACTAAAAATATAGCAAAAAGTTATTAATAATTAAAAAAACTATTAAATTTATATTATATATTTATTTTTATATATTATATATTAAAATGTTTATTTATTTTTAATTGCAAAAAAATTCCCATTATTAAAAATAAAGAGTAATAATAATTATACCATATAAAAATTAAAAAAAAATAATAAAATATTTGTTTAAAATTATAATTGATGAAACTAGACTACTGATAAAAATTAATAGTATAATATTTATTCAAGAATAAATCAATGAAAAATAATGCTATATATACTTAAATTTTAGCATTTAACAATAATAAAGTTTATTGATCTTATTTTGCTTATTGAAGGTTGACATTACCTCTTAAGTAGTTAATTAGAGTACCATCAGCAGCTTTAGAAACAATATTAATTATATAGTCACCAGCTGGGATGGTGGCAGGGTTGGCAAAAGATTTGGTTAAGGTAGTAGGACCAGGTTGGAAAAAACACTTACCAGATTCACAAATATCCTTAGTAACTTGTTTAACAACATTTCCTTTGTATTCAGCAGTATAAGTGATGGAACCACCAGCAACAGTAGAGGACAATTGGCCATTGATAGTGAGAGTAATAGTGTCACCATGCTTGGGAGTTTCAGGGGAGAGATTAACACCAGAGACTTAGAGTGAATCAGAAGCAGTTCCACAGTTGAAGACTTTATCTTAGAAGATGAGAGAGCAGCTTTAAGCAATGGCAATAGTAATAAAAGGGATAAAAGCTAAGACTTACATTATTGTAATAGAATTAAGTTAGTTTAATATTAAATTTATAACTCTAGTAAATAAAGTTACTGTTCACTTATATATTAGTTTTCAAAATACTGTAAATAGGATTTGAGTACTCAATTAATAAAATGACAGGTGGTTTAACTTGGATATTTTACTCATATAAACCTGATATTAAAGTGATTATCAAGTTTGTGTTGTTAAAAACCTACTTATTATACAGTTCTTTTCAATTATCTCTGCTTTTCTAATTAGAAATATCTATAAACCAATATCATTTATCTACATATTTATTAAAAATTTGTATAAACAATAGTATTACTCTGTATTTTTAATAATGGGAATTTTTTGAAATTAAAAATAAATAAACATTTGAATATATGATATATAAAAATAAATATATAATATAAATTTAATAGTTTCTTTTATTATTAATAACTTTTTGCTATACTTTTAACAAACTTCTAACACTTAAAAAATAGTTTTTTTTATTAAAGACTGAAATTTGATGTTTTATAAACTAATTAAATTTTCCTGTAGAAATTTTCTTTCTTACAAGCTGGTTTTTTAATTGCTTAAAGTAATTATAATCACATAGGTTATAATCAAAGGAATATACTAGATGTGGTAGTTTTTTCTAGTTATTTTTAATTAGAAAGTTTTTTATAACTTTAGATTTATATATTTTACAATTATCATGTAAAATAATAGGTTTTCTCAAATTATATTGAGAATACTAATTAGAAATACTTTTATTTAAAAAAATAATATATAGTTTACTATTAATTGATTTTCCTTCAAGAACTAAATAAAAATAGCATATACTATTATAATCTATTATAATAATTAACATTCACTTATTAACAAAGTGTTTATTTAAAGAAATTTATAGAGGGGGTTAATTTAACTTAATCTAACATTTTAATTTATGTTTTAGTAAAAGATTATATATAAAAATTTAAAATTCATCAATTGTAATTATTCACTATAAAAGTTTAAGCTTCTAGTAATATTTCAATAGGTTTTATTTAACAATAGCTACTCTAATTTTTTTTAAGCTTTAGTTAAATTATAAGGTATTTATTTTATATTTTTATTTATTAATTTTAGTTTAAACTTTAAAATATATAAAATACTTATAAAACTAATATTAAAGTACTTAGATAATTCTCTAGCTAAAATAAAAAGGTGTTTTTTAATATATATTTTCACTTTATTTACAATTGAAAGAGTAACAATTAAAGTTAGTATTTTAGATTTTAACAGGTTTTAAATAATTTCTCTCTTAGCTTTAAAGTAATTTACCTAGTAATAAATTGTTAATTTAGATAATATTTTATTACTAAAAGCTGCTTGTAAATTTTAAATAATTTTAGAAGGTTTATAGTTAAGTTTTACTGATACTAAAATAAAAAACTTTTAATAATCACTATTTAGTTTTAGCATAATTAAATTAAACAACCAATTTTAAAAAGTTAATTTTTTAATCAAAAAAACTAATATATATATATATATATATATTAAAAATATATAATTTCCTATTAACTTTGTATATATTAATTTATTTCAAACTAATAATATGTTTGAAAAATCAGAAATTAAAAAATTTCCCATTATTTCAAATTTAAGGTAATAAATATGAAGATTTTGTGGTAAAATGTTTATTTGATATTGTAACAATAATTACACAATATATAAGAGTGTAAAAGTATATTATTCTATAATAATTTAAAATATGAGAAGTAAGTTTTATATTTTGGATTAGTTTGTTTTTCTATAGAATCTGAATTAGTTTAAAGAAATGTATTTTAAATATTCTAGCAACTAAACATATTAAAATATTTTCTTTAGAGTAATAAAGCTTGGAATAAATTTCTTGAATATATTCTGATCCTTATTGAAATATTAGATAGTGTCATATGAAATAATATTACTAAATGATATAAGGTAGTGATTACTAGAAAAAACCACTGAGTTTTATGATATTTCTAACCTTCATCCATCAAACTTAATAGATATTAATTTTTAGATATAACTTCAATGTTTGAACTTCATCTCCTATAATTAAACTTGACCAAGGTTGATTAAATATAATCACACTTGTCTAAGTCTTGCATGAAGTTTGGAGATTCCAATAAAACATGCCCTAACTCCAATCCTAGAAAACTAGCTTGATTGATAGTTAGGTAGTGAAGGAATATATTCCTTATTACATTAACAATTTAATCCATTTTTACATTTTATTCAAGAAATTTGAAAATCTTGCTTGATTTGAATTATATATTTAAATGCTCACAACCAATATATATTATATTTATATAAAACTTGGCATAAATAATGTTTTTGTACAAAGAAAATATTATATTTAAAAATCTTTTTTAAAATCAATAACTAGACTATATTAACATTATTTTGGTAGTTTTACTCTTAATTATTGATTTCTCTCACCATTCTTTGAGTCTTTAAATCAAGAAACAAAATAATATTGTATTATTTAATAGTTAGATTTATAACTTTTTCTAACTTATTTATAATATAATTAATTATTTTATAGTATCCTGTAAAATAAAGTTATTATTGAGACTTTATGTTTTATACTTTATAAATATGATATTTATAAAATAAATTCTTTTATTAATAATGTTATTATTTTTATTCAATAAAAAGACTAAAAGGAAAGTTACTTATTTTGAAAGTATGAATTAAAATTAAAGGTGAAATTTACTTTATTAACTATATTTGACTTGAGAGATTAGCTATTAATTTTTTATTGGTATTAAAATACAATAATAAAAAGCATCAAATGTAATAATAACAGGCTACTGTCAATATTGAATTATATGCAACAGAAGAGAATAATAACTATTAAACATTCTAAAAAATTAATCAGCAATAATAATACTTAAATACAACAATTTATAATGCTTATAAAACGATACCATGTTTATTAATTTTAAGATAAAATATCGATGCTAAATTAAAAAAAGATATTGATGAATAGTATAATATTAGAATTTAAAGTATTCAATAAACAAATATATTAAACCAAGATTTTCAAATTTAATAAACTTTGAATAATTTGTACTTTTGTTGTATTTCAAAATTAATCATCTCTTCCAGTTTGATAGCTAAACCAATATTATTTCTATTTTAAGCTGGCTTTGTCAGTCTATAATTGAAGGATACTCTTTGTTCTCTTTATTTTCTTTATTAGATTTTATCCAAATCCCATATCATTCATTGATTCAATTATTTAAACCTACAGTCCTGATATGTTAAAGAGCAGGATTAATAAATAATTTACTAAATCATATTTTGAGTACTTTTCTAACTACCATCTTTATTTATAAAACTTAATATAAAACACAACACTTTATTAAATCAAGATTAAAATGAAATTGGGAATGAAATATATCTTAATAGACTTTTACAGTTGTAAAAAATATCCAAGTACTTATATTGCAAATAAAAGTTTATCCAAGCGTTGATTAAATTGTATTAGGCATACATAGAATTACTGGAAATTGGAGGAGTTGTTTAATTTATTGAATATTAAATTAATAGTATTGCTGCAATTAAATCAAAGGTTCAAATTTTTGTTTAAAAAATTAAAAATCAAACTTACTAATTATATTCATTATCATTTAAACTTATAAAATTTTAAATTTTGAATATTCAAATATTCTTTTATGTATTTAAAATTTGAAATTATATTTGCTCTTTATGCACATAAATAAAATATATATTATTTTATATTAATCTTTTATTTTAATCTGCTGTGTTCAATAATCTGATTTAGTCAGAATATTTTTATATTATAAATATGAAAGTTATATAGGATTGTTTCGTTTATTATTGCCAATCAAGAAATATATTTTAAATCAAAAATTACTAAATAGTGTATCATATTATTTCATATAATATAAAGGTTCGAATTGAAATTTGAATAATTTTTCAAATCTCAAAATTTTTAATTTTAGTCAAATTTTGTATTTGATATATTGATTTGTGTATTTAAAACAAATTTCAAAACTTTATCTTATAATATCAATATACAAAAATAAAAATATATGAAAGATCAGTATCTGTTCAACTATCACTTACACTCTTAATAAAAATATAAATTTCAAAATCAAATATAATAAAATAATTCAGAATTAATATAGGTAGTAACGAAATTGTTATTCAATCTAATTTAATAAGAAATCAGTATTCCAATAATCTATGTAGTTCAATTGAAGTATCTTTTGAAATTAATCTTGTTGATGAATTTTTCCAACCAATTCAAGGTACTTAATAATTATATTGATATAGTAAAAATATCCAATCTAGAATATTTGAGTATTATTGAATATATCAAATTATTTTAGTGCCAAATTTAAAATTTATTGAACTTATTTTGCTTATTGAATGTTGACATTACCTCTCAAGTGGCTAATTTGACTTCCATCAGCAGCTTTAGTAACAATGTTGATAACATAATCACCAGCAGGGACCACAGGAGGGATGGTTAAGGACTTGGTTAAGGTGGTGGGACCAGGTTGGAAAGGACACTTGCCAGATTCACAGAGATCCTTGGTGACTTGTCTAAGGACCTGACCTTTGTATTCAGCTGTGTAAGTAACGGAACCACCGGCAACAGTGGAGGATAATTGACCATTGACAGTGAGAGTAATAGTATCACCGCGCTTGGGAGCTACGGGAGAGAGAATGACGCTGGAGACTTGGAGTAAATCAGAAGCAGTTCCACAGTTGAAGACTTTGTCCTGGAAGATGGGAGAGCAGCTTTGAGCAATGGCAGCGGCAATAAGAGGGATGAAAGTTAAGAATTGCATTATTGTATTAGTATCACTTAATTCAATATCAAATTGATGATTTTGATAGATATTTTTTGATTTTCTTATATATTAATATTTTAATGGATAACTTTCACCAAAGCTTTGTTGAATGGATCAAACGATGAAATGATAAGTGGCTTATAAATTACATTGCCTACTTCAAACTAAAAGTTACACTCATTCATTCATTCATTCATTCATTCATTCATTTGATTGAATTCTATGTCAAATGTTCATTATGAACTTTTACTGCATACAAAACTAATCAAAAATATCACTTGAAAATTAATTGCATTTTTTCAGGTAAATTTGATAAATTCAAATTAAACTCACATTTATTTCATATCATGTATTATTAAATATTGATAAATTGATATTAAATTTTAAATTATTTAGTTTGAAATTGTAAATTTTGTTAGACAGTATGACCATTTATATCAAACCATAATTTTATATGTTATTATTTATTATTTCAATATTTTTAAATTGGTTTTATTTGAAAATTAACCTTGTGATATTAATTATTGATAAGAATATATTCAAACTATTTGTTTTTTCCTGTGATAATTATGGTAATATCAAGTCCTATGTTAGTATCATCTTTGGATTATATTCCTTTCAAGGACAACATATAGTTTAAATATCACATTTTGAGCGAATGGATATAATATATTCTTCAAATTACAAAAATTCAGATTAATTTTTATTAATAACTCTAAAATTTCTCCCACTTATCATTTCGATATCAATTTTAAGAACAATATTCAAATTTAAATTAAATCATGACCTGGCTTTAGTTTTCACTTCACATAGTTATACTGAACTCGTTATAAATTATATTCCAATATAATCACAATAAACATAAATTAAATTGCTTACATATCACCTTTATTTTATGAACAATTAAATCATATTTAATTTTCTTCAGCTGTATTTTCCTTTAGAAATATTAATGTACAAATCATAAAAAGTTGTATATAAAAACAAATCCTTATTTATTACTTTATAATTTCCCAAATTCGTATTTTCTAATTTAAGCTAAAAGATATGTGTGGATTTAATTATTATGCTGATAAATATATAATTTCCAAAATTTCACTTTATATTATTAAAAAGTATATATAATAATAAATTAACCGAAATTAAATTATCAAATTTGAAATCATTTTATAATAATTCAATCAAAAACTTATTTTTGATAGTTTGTAGTTATATACATATATTAGGTATATTGAAAAAGTATTCAACATAGTTTTGTTGAGTAATTCAATATCCTACATCATTGCTATTATAGTTAACTATTCAAGAAAAAATTATAAAGATTATTAGATATTTTTATTTAAAGTACAGTGTATATCTATCATTTATTAATAAACAAAATCCAAGTGCAATTATTCCAGGTATTTTCACTGATTCTGAACACATATATCAATATGTAATCAAGGCTTAGATAAACTATCATTTTCTGAACAGATATACTAGTTGTAAATTTTCATTGAGACATATCTAGTTTTAAATTTTTATTTTATCTAATTCAATTATATTTCTTTCAAACTTTGTTAATCCTTAAATTCTTAATTAGATGTATTTACTCATTAAATATTTAAACTATTAATATTATTTATTAAGTGAGTATTCTTACTTTTAACTTGGTATAAATATTTTATATTAGGGTTAATCAAACTTGAATAAATTTGTTCAATTATTCTTATTATTAATACTATTACCTTAAATTTAAAATAATAGGAAATTTTTCAAATATATTATTAGTATGGAATAAATAAATATATACAAAGTTAATAAAAAATTATATATTTTTAATATATATATATATATATATATATTAGTTTTTTTGATTAAAAAATTAACTTTTTAAAATTGGTTGTTTAATTTAATTATATTTAAACTAAATAATAATCATCAAAAGTTTTTTATTTTAATATTAATAAAATTTAATTATAAACCCTTTAAAATTATTTAAAATTTACAATTAACTGTTAATAATAAAATATTATTTAAATTAACAATTCATTACTAAGTAAATTATTTTAAAATTAAAAGAAAAACTATCTAAAACTTATTAAAATTTAAAAAATTAACTTTAATTATTACTTTTTTAATTATTAATAAAGTAAAAAAATATATTGAAAAATACTATTATATTTTAATTAAAGAATTATAAATATACTTTAATATTAATTTTATAAGTATTTTATATATATTAATGCTTAAACTTAAATTAATAAATAAAAATATAAAATAAATACTTTATAATTTAACTAAAGCTTAAAAAAAGTTAAACTAATTATTATTAAATAAAATTTATTAAAATATTATTAGAAGCTTAAACTTTTATATTAAATATTACTTTATATTTTTAATAATAGGAATTTTTTGTGATTAAAAATAAATAAACATTTGAATATATAATATATAAAAATAAATATATAATATAAATTTTATAGTTTTTTTATTATTAATAACTTTTTGTTATACTTTTAACAAACTTCTAACACCTAAAAAATAATTTTTTTTATTAAAAACTAAAATTTAATGTTTTATAAACCAATTAAATTTTCCTGTAGAAATTTTCTTTCTTGTAAGCTAGTTTTTTAATTACCTAAAGTAATTATAATTACATAGGTTATAATCAAAAGAATATACTAGATGTGATAGTTTTTTCTAGTTATTTTTAATTAGAAAATTTTTTACAGCTTTAAATTTATGTATTTTGTAATTATCATGTAAAATAATAGGTTTTCTTAAATTATATTAAGAACACTAATTAAAAATACTTTTATTTAAAAAAATAATATATAGTTTACTATTAATTAATTTTCCTTCAGGAACTAAATAAGAATAGTATATATTATTATAATCTATTATAATAATTAACATTTGTTTATTAATAAAATACTTATTTAAAGAGATTTGTAAAGAAGGTTGATTTAGTTTAATCTAGCATCTTGATTTGTGTTTTAATAAAAGATTATATATAAAAATTTAAGATTCATCAATTATAATTATTTGTTATAAAAGTTTAAGCTTCTAATAATATTTCAATAGGTTTTATTTAGTAATAACTACTTTAACTTTTTTTTAAGCTTTAGTTAAATTATAAGGTATTTATTTTATATTTTTATTTATTAATTTTAGTTTAAACTTTAAAATATATAAAATACTTGTAAAACTAATATTAAAATACTTAGATAATTCTTTAACTGAAATAAAAAGGTGCTTTTCAATATATTTTTTCATTTTATTTACAATTGAAAGAATAATAGTTAAAGTTAATCTTTTAGATTTTAACAAGTTTTGAATAGTTTTTCTTTTAGCCTTAAAGTAATTTACCTAGCAATAAATTATTGATTTAGATAATACTTTATTATTAAAGGCTGCTTATAAATTTTAAATAATTTTAAAGGGTTTATAGTTAAGTTTTACTAATACTAAAATAAAAAACTTTTGATGATTACTATTTGGTTTAAACATGATTAAATTAAACAACTAATTTTAAAAAGTTAATTTTTTAATTAAAAAAACTAATATATATATATATATATGTATATATATATATATTAAAAATATATAATTTCCTATTAACTTTATATATATTTATTTATTTCAAACTAATAATATATTTGAAAAATCAAAAATTAAAAAATTTCCCATTATTTTAAATTTAAGGTAATAATTATAATTAATATATCTTAAATCTTTATGTATAATTTTTTAATAAAATACAAATTAAAATGTTAAATTAAATTAACTTTCTTTATAAATCCTTTTAAATTAATATTTTATTAATAAATAAATATTAATTATTATAATAAATTATAATAGTATATACTTTTCTTATTTAATTTTTAAAGGAAAATTAATTAATAATAAACTTT
>JNEM01014140.1:0-14019 GCA_000697335.1 Conidiobolus incongruus B7586 | reverse complement strand
ACAATGAATCTTAAAACTATAATCATATATATTTTTATCAATTACTTTGTTAATTCTTAATTAATTTAATTTAAATTAAAATATATAATAAATTTATTTTAAATATTTATAATATACTATATTTGATCAAATTATAATAACTTTTAGTTAATATATTCAAATTTAAGCTTTATATAAGATAAGTTATAAATTTGTGTATTTTGGTTATGAAAAAAAATAAAACTTAATATATTAATCTTTTACTTTTCTAACTTTTTAAATTTATAAGGTATAAAGTCAACTAATTTCTTATATTAAGGAAGATTAATTTTGCTCTAAGTTTCTTGAATTTATTCTTAAACATATTTAATTTTTTTTATTGATAGGAAAGTTTTAATTATTTTTTTTTACTAATCCCAAATATATTTATTTAGATCAAAATTAAAAGATTGAAAATATTACTATATAATTATTGTTTTATTATTTTTAAACCATTTGGTAAAAAAAATAATAGCATAATATAGGGTATTATCTTGTTAAAAATATATTTGATTTATTTAACCTATATTATTCAAAAGTTTTTTCAATTAATTATTTAAAATATGATAATATATTATAGCATTAATTTCTCTATTAATTTTATAAAAATAACTTACAATAGAAGATAACATATATGTTTAAATTATAATTAACCTATTATTATATTTTTGGGGTAAAATAATATAATGATCACAAAATAAATTTTTTTCTGAAATATCTAGTTTATTACTAAATTTATTAAGATATATTTTTGTTTTATTAGATTAAATAAACTTATTCTAATTAATTTTAATTTAACTTTATTGATGATATTTAAACTTTAACTTTATAATAGGATTTTTTTAGTTGAGGGTGTTTTTTCTTATAATATCAGTGGTATCTATTATAATTGAAAATATATATAATAGTAATAGTATTAATTAATATTCTTATATTGTTTTATAATCCTTTCTATATTTTTATAATAATATTATATCTACCTATATTAATCAATATATAAATATACCTTTTATTATATCTATCTATAATCTTAATATACTTAAATTTAATCTTAATATATTGTTATTATTATTATTAATAACTTTAAATATATAAGTATAATGGTAGTTAAACTAATATAATATAAAGGAAGACTTAATATAAAAGTAGTGTGATATAGAATATAATTGTAGTATGTAAGTATAAACAAAGTTTAATTAAGCTTCAAACTAGGGTGAGTCACTAATATATTAAGGTTTATATTAAGTAATGCTAATATACTATAATATTAACAAGAAGTAGTTTTAATTTTAAAAGTAGTGTAAAAATAAGAAATAGTAAAAATTTGAGAGGAAAAAGAGGAAACTAGTTTATTAAATAATTCAATGCTATTTATATAATCAATTTAACTATATAAAAGTATAAATTAATCATATAATTTATAGTTAATTGAATTATATGAAAGTATATATAAGAGTTTAAAGAATTAATCTTTTAATACTCCCCTAGTAAGTTTCTTAGAGAAGACACACTCTTTAGATTTTTATAAATAGGTATAATAAGCTAAGGTATTCTTAATATTTTTTAAAAGTTCTTATGTAACTTCTTTAATAAGATAACCTATTTATTTTATATAAAAATAAAGCTTGTTCCTAATAAATTTAGAATTAATTATATAATCAATATAGTATTTTTTTTCTCTATCTTAATTAATAATTAGATCTAGTTTTAAAGTTTTTAATTAATTAGGAAAAGTATTAAAATCTTCAAAGTATGGTTTAATTTTGGATATATAAAAGATAAGGTTGTTCTTTAAAGTTAAAGGTAATTCTAAGATAATATTTTCAAAATTTGAATCAATAAATTAAATCTTATAAGCACTATAATATAATAGTAAGTATTTTAGATTTAAGCTAGATTTAAATAGAGTAGATTTAAAGGTAAATTGTTCTAAGTATACAAACATGTTAATTTTATATTTAAGAGGATTTCTAGATAACTTTAAGTATTGTTGTTCTATAATCCTTTAATTTTCTTCTAAGTTAAATATAATAAGGGAATTAATATAATTGGTATTAGATTAAAATTCAATAATATCTAAAGATAAGTTGATTTAAAGTTTTAGAGCAATTATTAAGTTAGGATAATTATTATAATTGATGAAATAAGGGTTAAAACTTGTTGATTTATTAATAAAGGTATTGAATAAATATTAGAGTTGGTAAATATAGGTATTTTAATTTAACTGATTAATGTTAATATAAGTTTTAATTATTTACTTTAAGGTTTTAATAGTTTTTTCAACAAGTTTATTAGTTTAGTGATAATTAATAATAAATATAGTTTGGTTAATTTTAAAGGAAAAGGATAGTAACTTCTAAAATCAAGAGTTGAATTATATATCTCTATTAAATACAATAGTTTGTAGAATTCTATAATAGGTAAAAATATTAGAGAATAATAATTATGCAATATCTTTAACTATAGAAGTTTTGAAGCAAGGAATAAAATAAACATATTTATAAAATAAATCAATAACAATCAGTAAGTTATTATAACCATTTGTTGATTTAGGGATTTTTATGAAATCAAGTTAGATCTGATACTAAATTTTATTAAAAACTTGTAATAGAATAAGTTTACTAGATTTTAATTGAGTATTATATTTAATTCTTTAGTATATATCATAGATATTAGTGTATTTCTAAACTAATTTAATTAGGGAAGGTTATTAATACCTTATTTTAATTCTCTCAGCAATTTTTAATTAGTTTTAATATTCTCTAACAAGTAAATTATAGTATTCATCTAATATTATTTGTTAAATCTTAAGAATATTAGGAATATATAAACAATTATTATAATATAATAGGTTATTGATAATTTTAAATCTTTTGACATATTTTAATTAGTTTTCTAATATTTTAAAGAGTACTTCTTTAACTAAAATAAAGAAATTATTATTTGGTAATATTTCTTAAAATAGTTTAATAAATTCTTTATTTCCTTTATTAATAATCATTAAATTATTATTTGCTAAGATTTTATAATTAAAATAAAAGGATAGGTATATAAGATCTTTTAACAAGGTATCTATAATATAATTCTATTAACCTAAGAGATATTAAATAAAAAAAAGTAAGCTTAGATAGTTTTAATCCTTTTAACTTATTTTGTTAATGAATGTTTTTGAGTATTTAAGTAAATAAGTGATTTATTATCTGTAAATACTAAGAAAAGGTTATAAAACAAGAAATATAAGTGATTTTTGATTATTTCTATCAAAACAAAAAGTTTTTATTTATAGACTAGGTATTTTAATTCAGCTAGGTTTATTTTTCTTAACTAGAATATTATTGGTTTTAAAATAACATTTATAAAGTTAAACTCAACCTATTCTCTTTTATTTATTATTTTATCCTATAGTTAAAAGGTAAAATATAATTTAAATTTAAACTAGGTTAACTATCTATTAATTACAAAAAAACTAGAGTTAGTAAAAATAATAGTAGGTAGTTTTAGATTAAAGATAAATTAAGCAAGAATATTAATAATATAAAAAATCAAAGCATTTATACAAAAAGTATATAGTAGGGTTGATTTAAAAAGAGAGTTTTTCTTTAAGAGATTAATAAAAGATGTAGTAAGTTCAACAAAAGAATCAATGAAATTTTTAAAGTAATTTAATAATTTATGTATAAACATAAGTTAATCTTTGTTTATAAGTATAATAAAAGCTCTAACACTATTGAGTTTAGTTAAATCAATATTAATTCTTTAAAAGGAAATAATATAACTATAGAAAAAGATAAAAAAGCACTAAAGATATATTTTAATAGTTTTAAAAGTAATTTATATCCTTAAATAGTTTGTAGGGTTTAATTAACATATTAAATATATTCTTCATTAGTTTTTAAATGGATTTGGATATTATCAAGGTAAGTAATAATAAAGTTATTAAAAACAAGCTTAAAAAGGGAATTGATAAATTAAGTAAAAGTTATAAAGGTATTACACAATCTAAAGTTTATAACTATAAATTTATAGTTGCTTAAAAGAATATTAAAAGTAGTTAAAAGGATAGAATTTTCTTTAACTTTAATATTATAATATCTATTCCTAATATCTAATTTAGTGAATATAGTTGATTTAAGTAGTTTATCCCTAATATTATATAGGTTTAGTAATGGGGTTTTATCTTTAATAGTTTTAAAGTTTAAAATATAATTATTAATATATAGTTTTCAACCACCATCAGTATTTTTTATAAAGAGAATTAAAAATCTTTATTTTAAGGAAAAAAATCTAATATACCTATTTTTAAATAGTTTTTGAATTTCTTTTTTTAAAGTTTAATATTATTTAAAAGATAAATGGTAAGTAAACATTAAATATAACTATATACCAAGGAATAATTTAATTTTGTGTTTAATATTATGTTTAGGAGGTAATTTATCTACAAGTTTAAAAACATTAGCAAATTAATTTACTATATTATATATAAAGTGGTTATTAGATATAACTTCATTAAAGTTAACAAATAAAGTAATAATAGATGAATAATAAACAAATATATATCCCTATACCTTATTAAAGTTTTTAATTAGTTCTTTATATTGATTTTTGTTTATAATAATAAAATTATTTGTTATAATTGTAGAGTTAGTGTTAAGTATAATATTTAATAGTTTTATAGTAGGGTAATGTAGATTTTTTAAGATTAATTCTATTAATTGTTTTTAGAATATAAAAAAAATAGATTTGTAACCTTTTAAGGTAATATTTATAAATATAAAACTGTAATATTCAAACTAATTTTAACCTAATATAAAATTATAACTAATATTACCAACTAAGAATTTAATATATTAAGAGTAGTTAGGAAATAATAATAGGTATCTAAATATAGTACCAGATGCTTATTCTATTAAGTTATTAATATATTTAATTATCAAGTTACTTTTTTAGATAGGTAATAATAGCTTTATAATAATAACAAAGGAAATAATATAATTAAAGCAACTAGAATAAATTAAAACACTAATAAGTTTATCTATAAAAGAATTAATTAACACAAACAATAAGGTGATAGTTAAAGGTAAAAAATTACAAGGTAAATTAGTTACTAGAATATTTTTAGTTTCTAATAGTTTAATTAGTTAGATTTCTCTAGTATATATAGTTTAATTTATAGAATCATTAGTCTATTAAAACTTTTGTGGATTAAATTAAAACCTGTTAACTAATTGTAAAAAGGGTGATTCTAAAGTTATATTGATATTATATAAGTTTAATTTATGGTTAATAGGTTAAAATTACATTAACCTACAAAAGTAAGTTATAAAATCAAATATTACTTTGTAATTTAAATAATGGGAATTTTTTGTGATTGAAAAAAAAACATTTTAATATATACAAAGTAAAAATAAATATATAATATAAAATTAATAATTTATTTTATTTTTAATAACTTTTTGCTATACTTTTAGCAAAGATCTAACACCTAAAAAACAGTTCTTTTTATTAAAGACTGAAATTTGATGTTTCACAAACCAATTAAATTTTCCTGTAGAAATTTTCTTTCTTGCAAGTTGGTTTTTTAATTGCCTAAAACAATTATAATCACATAGGTTATAATCTAAGGAATATACTAGATGTAGTAGTTCTTTCCAGTTATTTTTAATTAGAAAGTTTTTTATAACTTTAGATTTATATATTTTACAATTATCATGCAAAATAATAGGTTTTCTCAAATTATATTGATAATACTAATTAGAAATAGTTTTATTTAAAAAAGAAATATAAAGTTTATTATTAATGGATTTTCCTTTAGGAACTAAATAAGAATAGCATATGCTATTATAATCTATTACTTCAATTAACATTCACTTATCAATAAAGTGCTTATTTAAAGGAATTTGTGGAGGGGGTTGATTTGGTTTAATCTAACACCTTGATTTATGTTTTAGCAAAGGATTATACAAAAGAATCTAAGATTCATCAATTGTAATAATTCACTTTAAAAGCCTTGGTTTCTAGTTATACCTTAGTAAGTTTTGTTTAACAATAGCTACTCTAGCTTTTTTTTGAGCTTTAGTTAAATTATAAGGTACCTATTTTATATTTTTATTAATTAATTTTAATTTAAACATTAATATATATAAAATACTTGTGTGACTAATATTAAAATGTCTTGATAATTCTCTAGCTAAAATAAAAGGGTGTTTTTTAATATAATCTTTTACTTTATTAATAATTAGAAGAGTGACAGTTGAAATTAATCTTCTAGATTTTAGCAAGTTTTGGGTAGTTTCTCTCCTAGCCTTAAAGTAATTTACCCAGCAATAAATTGTTGATTTAGATAATACTTTATTACCAAAAGCTGTTTGTAAATTTTGAATGATTTTAGAGGGTTTGTGGTTAAGTTTTACTGATACTAAAATAAAAGACTTTTGATGGTTACTATTTAGTTTAAGTATGATTAAATTAAACAACTAATTTTAAAAAATTCATTTTTTAATCAAAAAAATTATTATATATATATATATATATATATAATTCAAAACTATTTATTTTCCTATTTGTTTTGTATATATTTGCTTATTTGAAACTAATAATATGTTTGAAAAATTAGAAATTAAAAAATTTCCTATTTCTTTGATTCTATGGTAATATATATATATTTTAATTAATAACTAAAACAATTATATATATTAATTTACTTAAAATTATAATATATAATTGAGGTATATTATTTAATCATAAATAAATATATTTAAATATATTTAGTAAACTATTAGCAAAAATATTAACCTTTAATATTTAACTAAAGCAAGTTATAAATTTGTAGGTTTTTGAGATAAAGGGATATATTTAACAATATATAACTATATCTTTTTTCTCTCTTTGTTATTATTTTATATAATATTATATAAATATACTAAATTTTTTTATTACTATTATTATACTTAAATCCCTCTTTAAAAAAATCTACTTATACATCAATTAACCTTATAAAAAAGATAAATTAAATTATAATATTACTAGAATTACTAGTGTTAACTAGTTTACTATAGCTAAAATTATTAAGAATAGCAATAAAACCACATTTAAACTTAAATTTAAATATGTTAAAATTATAGATAAATATAATAAGAAGTATATTTATAAGTTTGTTAATATAAGTAAATGTAGTACTATTGTAGAAATATAGCAGGAACTATAAAACTATACAAGAATATTAGTTAACACTAATATTATTATATGTGTTTTATATTAGCATAGATATCACTTACACTTTAAGAAAAAACACCCACAACAAAAAAATCCCATTATAAAGTTAAATAAAAGTTTAAATATTATAACTAATGTTAAACTAAAACTAATTAGAGTAAGGTTATTTAGTTTAATAAAACAAAAATATACTTTAGTAAATCTAATAGAAACACTAAATGTTTTAAAAAAGATATAGAATTATTTTGTGACTAACATATTAATTTTACCTAAAAGTACAATAGTAGGTTAATTATTGTTTACAGATATATATTATCTTTAAATATAAAGTATCTTTATAAAAATAATAGGGGAATTAATACTAAAATATATTAAAATATTTTAAACAATAAATTGAAAAAAACTATTAAATTGTATAGGTTAAATAAATCTAAATTTATTTTCTAGTAAGATAATACCTTTTGTTATATTATAGCTTTTATTACTATATAGCTTAAAAATAACAAGATAATAATTATAAAGTAGTTTTGTCAATTTCTTAACCTTAACCTAATTAAACACCTTTAGGATTAGTTAAAAAATACTATTAAAGCTTTCCCCCTAGTAAAAAATTTAAATCAACTTTAAAAATATATTTAAGAAGCATAGAATAAGATTAACCCTTTTTATTATAAAAAGTTAATTGATTTTATACCCTATAAACTAAAAGAAATTAGAAAAGTTAAAGGTAGATACATTAAGTTTTAATTTTTTTTATCACTAAAAACCTATAAATTTATAATTCACCTTAGATAAAATTTAAGTGTTTATATTTTAACTAACTAATAACTAAATATTATTATATAATGATATATATTATTAATAAATATAATAGATTTTAATTATATAAATTAAGTTTATTTTATTAAATATTAATCAAGTCATTAGTAAAAATATAAGTGTTTTTAATTTTATAACTCATTTTTATAGGTTAATATATTAAAAATTAAACAGATATTGTTTTTTAAAAGGTATTTATTAGCATTATAATTAACTTAAGTCTTTTAATAGTAGTAATAACCTTTATTTATTTTTAAGTAGGTTTTAACATCTTTATTAAAAATTTACTCATAAAGCTTTAAAGTAGAAATATTTATTATTTGAAACTTAAGTAAGCTAAAGTAAGTTTTAAAAGATTAATTCTTAGGATAAAGATTTAATTATATAATATAATTAATTATTAAATATAATTACTATATTACAAATATCAAAAAAAGATATATTATTAAAATATTCTCTACTAACTAACTAAAGCTTTATTTGAAAATTAAAACATTATAATAGTTTGTGGATTTATTTTTTTTAGTGATATTTAATATATTTAAACATATCTCATTAAATTTCTTAATTAATTATGTTATAGAAGTTTTTAATTTAAGCTAAAAAAACTTTTCTCTTGCTAATTAAACTTGAATTTTTAGGTAATACTTTTTTTAAAGGCTTTTTCCAATTGTTTAAAAGTTTATATTTTTATAGTAAGTTATCTTCTAAAAGATTCTTTATGATTAAGTTTATAATAAGTTAATCACCAGGTATAAGTAGATTTTTCTAAAAAAAATAGCTAATTTAATGTAATTTTTTAAATCTTCATCATAGATTAAATCAAAGTAATTTTTTATATTTTTAAATTAGTTTTTATGTTTGTAAAGGTTTTTAAAACTATTATAAGTAGTTAATTTATTTTTAAAAATGTTAAGGAGGTGGTTTAATATATTAATAATAGTGAAATAGCTAGTTTGTTAGATTTAAGCTTTTTGAAACATAAATTTTTCAATCAGAAGTTATTTAATATAGGCTTTTTAAAGTATAGTAAGTTTTTAAAAGCTAAAGTCTTAGATTCACTTAGTAATTAAACTACTATCATCATTAAAATAATATAAAGATATCTCTTTTTTTAATAACATTATAATATATAATATTAAATTTAAATAAAATAGATTATAGATAAAATTTAAAATAATAATAAATAGTTTTAATACAGATAATTATTAATTTCTAGAAGGTTTTTGATAATTTTATTGCTGTTACCATATAAGTATAGTGATAGTTAAACTAATATAATATAGAGGAAGACTTAATATAAAAGTAATATAGTGTAGAATATAATTGTAGTGTGTAAGTATAAACAAAGTTTAATTAAGCTTCAAATTAAAGTGAGTCACTGATTTATTAAGGTTTATATTAGGTAGTGCCAATATATTATAATGTTAACAGGAAGTAGTTTCAATTTTAAAATTAGTATAAAAATAAAAAATAGTAAGAATTTAAGAGGAAAAAAAAGAACTTAATTTATTAGATAATTTAATATTATTTATATAATTAATTTAACTATATAAGTATAAATTAATCATATAATTTATAACTAATTAAATTATATAAAAGTATATAAGAATTTAGAGAATTAGTCTCTTAATAAACTATAATAAACTAGCTAATATTAGTAATTCTAATAATCCTATAAGTTAAATTATTTTTATTATAAAATTAATTAATATATAAGTAAATCTTTTAAAAAAGATTTAGGTATTTTATTATTAATATTATTTAAAATAATAACTTAAAATTATTATATAAATATATATATATAATTTATTAAAAAAATTTAAAGAATTCTTATTTTATATACTTGTTTAACTTATAGACCAATATATTTATGACTTATCTTATTTAAAATTTATGATTTGATATATTAAACAATAATATATTATATATAATCAATTATAACCTATTATAATAAAATAATAGACTAAAATTAAATATTTTAATTAAAATTAATTTAATGGAAATTATTTAAATAAAAGGAAAATATATAAATGATTTTTTTTATGATTTATTTTTATAAGTTAGTATATAATTTTTTTTAATTTCTATAATATTAATAAAACTATATATATCCATTATTTAATAAATATATTATTTGTCATATAAAATTATAATCTTAATAGTCTTATTAATCTTAATAATCTTAATAATCTTATATTTAAGTTTAAATATATTTATACTATAAACTTTAATTATCTTAACTATTATAAATTAATAAACAATAATATCTTTAATCTTTTTAGTTATTTATTTTAATTATAATTTTAATTAACATATTAATAAATTGTTTTAAAATTAGATTTAAATATTCTAATATTAATAGATTTTAAAATATTAATTTTAGTTATTAATATAATATTAATATAATAATATATACTAGCCCACAAAAGTGAGTTATAAAATCAAAATTACTTAAATATTTACTTATATCTTATATAATTCCTAATTAAATAAATTTAAATTAAAATATATAATATACCTACTTTAATTGAATATAACTAACAATATTTGATTATATTATTTTAGCTATTGGTTAATATATCAAAATCTAAAATTTAACCAAGGTGAGTTATAAATTTATGGGTTTATAAATTAAAAGAGTATAAATAACAAAATATATATATCTTTTTTTATTGTATTATATATATTATAAAACTATTAAGCTAATATTTTAAAATTAATATTATAATACTTAAATCTCTCCCTAAATAAGTTTTCTTATGCATTATTCAATTTTATAATAAAAATAAATTAACTTGTGAGATTGCTAGAATTACTAGTATTAGCTAATCTACTATAGTTAGGGTTATTAAGAATAATGCTAAAGAAACACCTAAACCAAAACTTAAGTATGTTAAGATTATTGATTAATATAATAAAAAGTATATTTATAGATTAGTTAGTATAAGTAAGTGTAATATTACTTTTGAAGTAGAACAAGAATTATAAAACTATACAAGAATATTAGTTAGTATTAATACTATTATATATATTTTATGTTAGAATAAATATTGCTTATACTTTAAAAAAAACACCTTTAACTAAAGAAGTCTTATTATAAAGTTAGGTGGGAGTTTAAATATCAACACTAAAGTTGAACTGAAACTAATTAGAGTAAGGTTATTTAATTTAATGAAACAAAGATATATTTTAATAAATTTAATAAAAAAGCTAAATGTTTCAAAAAAGATAAAGAATCACTTTATAACCATTATGTTATTATAACCAAAAAATAAAATAATGAGTTAATTATAGTTTAGGGATATATGTTATCTTTAGGTGTAAAGTATCTTTGTATGGTTAATAGGGGAATTAATGCTAAAATGTATTAAAATATTCTAAACAATAAATTGAAAAAAACTATTGAGTAGTATAGATTAAATAAAATCAAATATTATTTTCTAACAAGATAATATACCTTGTTATACTACAAATTCTACTATTAAATGGCTTAAAAATAACAAAATAACTATTATGAAATAACCTCCTCAATCTCTTAATTTTAACCCAATTAAATATCTTTGGGATTAACTAAAAAAATCAATTAAAGCTTTCCCCCTAACAAAAAATTTAAATTAACTTTAAGAGTATATTTAAGAAGCTTAAAATAATATTTATCTTGTTTAATATAAGAAGCTAGTTAACTTTATACCCTATAAACTTAAAGAAGTTAGAAAAGCAAAAGATGGATATACTAGATATCAATTTTTCTATCAATACTAAAACTTGTAGATTTATAGCTTATCTTAAGTATACTTTTAATATTAATATATCAATTAATAATTAATTAAATTTAACTGTATATATTGTATTATAAATTAAAAATATATATTAATTACATAGTTTAATATAATTTTATTTAAATTAGTATTGATTAAGATTTTAATAGAAATATATATATTTTTAATTTTATAACTCACTTTTGCAAGCTAGTATATATTATCTTATAAAAATAATCTATAAAATTAAAGACATCTATATTATTATTAATATCTTCATTAAATTCTATTTAAATAAAGATATTTAAAGCTATGTAATTAATAAATATTTATTTTTCATAATTAAATATATAGATTAAATATAATTAACTCTTATTTGATATATTAAAATTAAAATTATTACTTTATACTATTAATAAAAGGAATTTTTTGTAATTTAAAATAAATAAATATTTTAATAAATAATATTAAAAATAAATATATAACATAGATTTAATAGTTTCTTTTTTTATTAATAACTTTTGCTATATTTTTAGTAAAGATCTAATACTTAAAAAACAGTCCTTTTTATTAAAGACTGAAACTTGATATTTTACAAATCAATTAAATTTTTTTGCAGAAATTTTCTTTTTTGTAAGCTGGTTTTTTAATTAATTAAAGCAATTATAATCATATAAGTTATAATCTAAAGAGTATACTAGATATAGTAGTTTTTTCTAGTTATTTTTATTAAAAAGTTTTTTATAGCTTTAGATTTATATATTTTATAATTATCATATAAAATAATTTTTTTTCTCAAATTATATTGAGAACACTAATTAAAAATACTTTTATTTAAAAAAGAAATATAAAGTTTATTATTAATTGATTTTCCTTCAGGAACTAAATAAGATTAGTATATAATATTATATTCAATTATAATAATTAACATTTATTTATTAATAAAATAGTTATTTAAACAGATTTATAGAGGGAGTTAATTTAACTTAATCTAACATCTTGATTTATGTTTTAGTAAAGGATTATATATAGGGATTTAAGATTCATCAATTATAATTATTTACTATAAAAATTTAAGCTTTTAATAATATTTTAGTAAGTTTTGTTTAGTAATAACTACTCTAGCTTTTTTCTAAGCTTTTGTTAAATTATAAGGTATTTATTTTATATTTTTATTTATTTAATTTAAGTTTAAACTTTAATAAATATAAAATACTTATAAAACAAATATTAAAGTGCTTAAATAGTTCTTTAGCTAAAATAAAAAGGTATTTTTCAATATATTTTTTCACTATATTAATAATTGAATGAGTGATAGTTGAAGTTAGTTTTCTAGATTTTAGCAATTTTTAAATAGTTTTTCTCTTAGTTTTAAAGTGATTTACCTAGTAATAAATTGTTAATTTAGATAATACTTTATTACCAAAAGCTGCTTGTAAATTTTAAATAATTTTAGAGGGTTTATGGTTAAGTTTTACAGATATTAAAATAAAAAACTTTTGATCATCATTATTTAATTTAAGTATGATTAAATTAAACAACAAACTTTAAAAAGTTTTTTTTTAATCAGAAAAATTATTATATATATATATATATTAAAAATATAAATTTCCTATTAACTTTGTATATATTTATTTATTTCAAATTAATAGTATATTTGAAATATCAAAAATTATAAAATTACCCATTATTTTAAATTCAAGGTAATATATTAAAATAAGTCATAAACTTATAAATTCTAGTATTAACAAAAAAAATAATATCTTAAATATTTATCTTTTGCTATTTTAACCTTTTTAAGACTATAAGATATAGAATTAATTTAATTTTTAAATTAAGCAAGATTAATATTATTTATGCTATTTAAATATAATTTTAAAATTAATTTAAATTTTTTACTAGATGAAAAACTATAATTATTTTTTTAATTAATCCCAAAGATATTTAATTTGGTTAAGTTTATAAGATTAAAAAAGATATTTAATAAAAATTATTTTGTTATCTTTAAGTTTTAAAATAATAAAATTTTTATTATAGCAAAAGATATTATTTTATTACAAAATAATATTAATTTTGTTTAATTTATACTATTAAATAGTTTTTAATTTATTATTTAAAATATTTCAATATATCTTAATATTAATTCCTTTATTAATTATAAAAAGTTACTATATAATTATAAATAATATATAACTTCAAATTATAACTA
>JNEM01014138.1:0-20184 GCA_000697335.1 Conidiobolus incongruus B7586 | reverse complement strand
CGCCTCCTACTTCGCTGGTGTCATGGTACGTTTGGTTTTGACCCTTACTCCCCTTGTGTGCATCACTGCTGGTGTTGCTATGTCTAAATTAATGGATGCTTTCTTAGCTGACAAAGGACCCATCACCGAATCCCAAGAGAAGAACAATACTTTATCAGGGTCCTCTTTGCCTCGCATTGGAACGAAACTTTTCGTGAGCTTAACCGGTCTCGCCATGTTAATCACATTCATCTTCCACTGTACTTGGGTCACTTCCAACTCTTACTCATCTCCCTCTATCGTTCTCTCCTCATCAACCCGTTCTGGAGACCGCGTAATTATTGACGATTTCCGTGAAGCTTACTATTGGTTACGACAAAACTCTCACCCCGACGCCAAGATCTTATCATGGTGGGATTACGGCTACCAACTCGCGGGTATGGCTAATCGCACCGTGATTGTCGACAACAACACTTGGAACAATACTCATATCGCCACGGTCGGCAAAGTCTTAGCCTCCAATGAAGATGTTTCTTACGAAATTTTGAGAAAGCACGATGTTGACTATGTCCTAGTCATTTACGGAGGTCTCATCGGATACTCAGGAGACGATATCAACAAATTCCTGTGGATGGTACGCATTGCCCAAGGCGTGTATCCCGATGACGTCAAGGAAGCCAGCTTCTTCAACAATGGTCAGTACAGAATTGATGACAACGCCTCCAAGACCATGAAGGACAGTGTAATGTTCAAGACTACGTACTATGGCTACAACAAGCTCTTTGGAGGGAGAGCTGGTCAGGATCGTGTCCGTGGGTCCAGTACTGTGTCCTACGATATTGAACTCCACACACTCGATGAAGCTTTCACATCTGAGAATTGGATTGTTCGAATTTACAAGGTGAAGGATTTGGATAATTTGGGACGCAAGATGAAGGATGCTCACGACGTTAGAAAAGGTAGACCTATTTACAAACCACTTCCAAAACTTAAATAAGCTTCAAGTTTTATTATTATTCTATAGCAATTATAAATCATATCAAAATTAATATTATAATTCTTATATTTTCAATTTTATATATAATATTTTTTTTATTGATAATATTAAACTCTATCCAAAATAATTCATTTTTGAATTTAATGGATGTAATATAGTCATTTCGATACATTTTTAATACATCCGAGAAAATTAACAAAATAAGATGAAGCTCTATACAAACAAATAATCAATTGATTTTATTGAATATAAAGCACAACTAACATCTCTCAAATACTTTATACAAATCCTTCAACTCTGCCAGCTGTATAACCTCTTCAGCATGTGATTGAAAAGGTATTCGATTGATCAAATCACCCTCATTACTCTCACCCTTGTTCTGAAATTTGTTAAAAGTCTTCTTAATTAATGGAAAGAATTGGAATTGGAGATATTGATCATGCTCAGATTTTAAAGATTTAGTAGTTTCGTTAGAAAGGGATATTGGAGAAGGTCGGAGTTGGTAAAGTTCACATAGAGATAGAATCAAAGTGTGGAAGCATCCCTTCTCATCATTCCAATTAACCTAGTGACAACCGTAATTAATTTATAATTATTGTCAACAACAGTTTCAATTACCTTAGTTGCCAGCTGATAAAAAAATTTCGGAAAGTGCCTAATTTTGGGTATGTGATTTGGTAACAATTCAGGTATTCCAATCAATTCAAGACGATCATTAATGACTATTTGGAAGTATTCTTTCAACATGTCTTTGAATTGAGATAGCTGTGTCATTAAGCCCTAAGAACTGCATCAATATTGGAATATAACATATATTTATAGACTTTTATACTTACTTGGGATAGCGATGGATCAACACTTTGTCTCTCGTTGGTTGGCAATTTTTCTACATATTTATCAAAAAATGCTGAAATTGGAACGGGAGGATCGATTTCGATTAGTTTAAACTGTCCAAAAAGTTTGAGACTTCGCCAGTAGATTAACCTCTCACTATATTTAAGTAATTAGTATTTTTATAAGAATGAAAAAATTGGAATAAATAGGTACCTCAAATATGAGTAATTGACCATATATAATTTGGTATCGCATTGAATTAGAGCTGAAGCATGGGGATATTGTAAATTACCTACCCAGATATGATTAGAAATCATATAGATCAAATCTATAAGATATTAGCAAATAGATTATAATAATATTCTATATTAAAGAATTACCTGATGATAAATAATTAATAAATTCTTGTGATAATTCTTGGATACTGGTCAACTGATTGGGTGAAATTTCGGTGCAATCTGGAGATGGTTCCCTCAACTTAGGTAATGGTTTACCCGATGCAGTTTGAATATGACGCGTCTTAGGATCAGTATGGATGAGTTGATACGGTTTGAGTGGTTTTTTGAGCGCTGGACTGTTAAATGTGTCTTTATCACCGTTTTCATACGACGTTGATGGCTTTAAACTCATAACCTGCGAGTTAATTAATACAAAATATTTTCAAAATAAAAATGTTTGATTTACCGGAGATGGTAATGGATTGGGAACAGTAGTAGTTGAAGATTCTAATTGAGATTCAATGGTATTAACTACCCATTTGATCACATCCTCTTCATCCATCACAATGACCTCCTTCTTAGTGGGATGGACATTGACTTCAACTAAAGTAGGGTCTATAGTAAAATTGAGATAAATAAATGGGTATTGAGTATTTTTAGGTAATAAACTAGAGTATAAAAATTTAATTGCTCTCTTTAATCTCTCCCACTCGACACATCGATCTATTAATGAATTAAATATTGAAAATTAATAATTGGATAAATATATATATATATATATATAAGGGCTACCATTGATAAAACAGATCAAATGCATTGATTTACTAGTATAACTTAATTTAGTCGCATATCCTTTAAGCTTGTATCCTCTTTCCATCTCCAACTCTCTATCTTCACCTCCCAACGGTAATAAATGTTTGACAATATTGGCACCATATACTTGAGCTATTTTATCAAACTGATTTTTACTGGATGTAGTATGGAGATCAGGAGCTACATTAGAAGAGCGTTTCAAACTTAAAGATAAGTTTTCATAGTGGTGAATTGCAAAAGGTTTTAGTACATGGAGAATTTTTTGATAGCAGTCTTTGGCATTTCCGATTGATGGGCGCCTCATGGCTGAGTTATAGAATATATCTTCTACCTATATTCATTGATTTAGGTCCAAGCGTTGTATTGAATATCCATCTATAATTACCGTGATGGTTGTACCTTTATTTCCTGCACAAGGTATTGGATCTTTAGATGCGCCAGGTCTGAGAGGTACGAGTTCTCCCATTTCGTAAGCAGCTCTAAAATTAACTATTATTACTGCAATAATTTGGACAAAAATATTTAATTACTCAAAAGCCGTATCACTTTGAGCAGTCCTCGTTTTCACTTTCACATGACTAACGTAACTAATACTAGCCAAAGCCTCCCCCCGAAATCCCCTCGTATTCAACTGATTCAAATCTTCATAATTGGCAATTTTACTCGTCGTAAATCTTTGACACAACAGAGGCAAATCACAATATTGAATGCCGGAGCCATTGTCAGACACCACAATTGATTTCAAACCGCCAGAATTGCAAGTGATTTCGACGCGAGTTGCTCCAGCATCCAAACAATTTTCAACTAATTCTTTAATACAATGCGCTGGTGTTTGAATTACCTACAATTAACTATTAATATAAAATATTACTGGAAATTTTAAGACCTACTTCACCAGCTGCAATTCTATTGATAACAGTATCGTCAAGTTTTTTAATACTTGGTAATTGATCCATAATCATTGAATAATACTTTTGATTTCAATATTTATATTCTGTCACCTATATTTAACTCTTTCAATTGAAACCTTTACATTATTAAAAATTATGGGATAAATTGAGTTTGGAATTAGTAATATATTGCAATTGATTTCTAATCAATTAATAATATTTTAACAATTGAATAATTTGATAAACTTTGTATATGTAGAATAGTTTTAGTTTTCACTTTATATATTTTTAATAAATTAAATCAATCTAAAATACTTACATTATAAAGTATATATTAGGTTTAAATTGTGATTAAACTGAATTAAATGCAAAAAAATTATTGATAGAAAGATAAATATTGTTGAATCAAATCAATCCAACATAAGCTCAATGATTTCACCTTCCTAGTCAATATTATTTTCTTGTAATGATATTCAGCATAATAATTAATGCTCAAGGATAATTATATTTCAATATTTCTCAAACCTTAATTTTTTCACTTATCCAATCTAGTTAGCAAATTATTATTCAATTTCAATCCTTAAACAAGTCACCTCGAAGAATACAATGTAAACCTAATCATCAATAGAATATTTAGCTATTATAGTATTAACTGATGAGATTTAGATTTGGTAAATCTGATAGTTAGATGCATGTAATTAATAATAAGGACTATACCATTGTTAATATCATTGGACATGGAATTAATGCAAGGTTTGTTGGAATTTTATACAAAAATTTCACCTAAAAGGGATTCAATTTTCAATCATATTAATTATATTGATATTATTTTATCACTTTTTCTTTAGTTTAAAAAACCTTCGATATATATTTGATGAAATAGAATAGTATTCTATGTACAAATTTAATTATATAAAAAAAGGTAATTTTAATAATTGCTAATTAATAAAAAACTAAATCAATTATTGTTAGTATGATTAATTTTCAAAATGATTAGATTTGATCATAAAATAATAGTGATATAGCGAATATTATAGGATTATCAGTTATGTATACTAAACTAGCTATATCCAAATTATTACTCTGATAAACACTCATAATACAAAAATATTAAATTTACAAATATTAATGTGTATAATAACTTACCAAATCAAAATAAAAGACTAGCTTAGGTTGATAATATCAAAGATTTAAACCTAAATTATTTGGGTTTATTTAGTTTTGTAATTATTATAATTTTATATTTGCCAATTCGATTTGGAGATTTTAAGGATAGTTTAATCAATTACATACTATGTCTATTAGGACATATTGTATAGCTATCTGATAAAGATAAACAAAAATTATAGCTATTATTGATATTATATCGCGTGTATTAGATTCTCTAATACTTTGAATTTGGGTAATCTTTTCTATAAAATTAATTCAATATATCTTATTAAAATAACTTTTTAACTTTACTTGAAATTTACCAACAATGCTATATTCCATATTTATATATATATTGTATTAACAAGTTAATTTAATTAACTTTATCATTACCTGATATATATTCCTCCTTTTAATAAATTTTAGATACAAGAGCCATAAAATGAATCATATTAAGGTTATATTAAAAATTTAATAATTCATCAAACCCTAAAAAATTAATAAAAAATCAATTTCAACTATCCAATTTAACATCCCATATTTGTATTGATAAATGATGCTTAACATTCTTAAACAATACGAACAAAAATCAATCATTATTTAAATTATCATTTTGAATATAAAGGATCGAAAATTGATGGTTGAATAGGAAATGTCTAGATTTAGTCAATGATCTTCCACATATTATCAGGAATATGGTTGGAATTAGTTGAATAACTCTATAATTTGATTTGAACAAAGTTAATCGATCTCAAATTATCAAATAAAAATGATAGTCAAAAAATATATAAATGATTCATAAGATCAATGGAGTTTAATTATGAACCTTAGTTGATAATATATCAAATAAAATAGTTATTTGTTTAAATTAGTAATATTCACAGGGTTTTGATTAACCCAAACATTATCAAACTACATAAATTGAATCTATGTAATTTTACAATTGATAGATGTTTTGAAAGAGGATCTAGTTCAATTGCTAGAAGTTATCAAATTAACCTTCTTGGAATCTATACACGTTGCTATTACCAATCACAATACTTACAAATGTTTATTATGATATCTAGAACAGATCATGAATGATTGCAAATTGGATAGAATTAAATACTATCCAAAAAGTAATACAATAAAATATGATACTCTTTCATATTAGGTTATAACGATTAATTTGTAAAAAATATATAACAAACCCCTAAATGAATTAGATGAAATTAGAATTTTCTCCCTAAATATCACTTTTACTAATTAATGTAATCACTCGAGAATTTGTTGGAGATGTAATTGGTCAGAGGAGAAATATTCTATTTTTGAGTTATGATGAATTCGGTTCAGGGGGATTGGAATGTTTGTTTAATAACATTCTCTTGAAACAATACTATGTTGATTCATACTAGTGGTAGGCTGATATCATAGTAAGGATTAGGTATAAATACTTATTCTATCTAATTAATTGGTAATGTTTTTGAAATTTTAATATAATAAAAAGACGATAAGCATCGATTCAATAAATTGAAATAATTTAAAGTTTGTGAATTAAAGTATATAATATATAATAGTTTTGAAAAATTATGGCGTTTGAATTATTTTCGGAGCCTTGCTTAGATTTAACGTTATCGGTACCGGGGTTAGAGTCTTATATCAAAAAGAATGAATCCAAAAAATTGGAAACTTCGAAAATGACTCGAAGTACTTCCACTTGTATTTTGACCTATCAGCTCATGAAACCTATGGGCAAATTTGCTCATGGTGAATTCGATTCTACTCCATCATCCCCTGGAGGGCTCTTGCCAAGTCGGTTGGAGGAATACGACTGGGCATTGATCGGTGTCAAGCGATATATACGTAAACTAATAGACACGAGAACTAGAACATTAATCTTAAAAATTCATTACTTCACCACAATACATTCAGACAGGCGTATTACAACGATATTTAGTATGGACTATCGCCATTGGCTCAATGCCCCCAACCGATCCATATTCAAAGACTGGAACATAAAGCTCATGCATAACATCCAATTATTCACAGGTCTCAAGCATTTGCACAATGTTCACAAGCTAGCAAATCTAAGAATTCAACTAAACCAAGGATCTATAATACTCCAGAGATCCCCCGAAATAAGGGGTTGGCGAGTAGTGCTATGTTATAACATTAAAAAAGATACGAATAATAACAAATTGGCATATTTGACATGGTTACCTGCAAAGGGAATACCAACTCCTAGTTGGATGAACCGTATTTTCTTCTTGAGGACAGTTATTCCGACAGCGCAAAAAGACGATCTCTTCCAGGTAGGTACACTCATGTATCAGATAGCATACAACACTTTGAAGGGAATCAACCGATTGTCCGTGCGTGTGGTTCATTTCAGCGATACAAACCATCTACTAGCTCACCAATTGCCCCATCTATCTCCGTATGAAATGCCGCATGTGATTCCTGATCCATTTTACCGAGTTATGAGGCGGTGTTTAGCAGACCATCCTGACTATCGTAGAACTGCGAAAGCAGCTCTAAAGACGCTGGTATCCAAAAACTATAACCTCCACAAACAGTCCAGATCAAATCTTCTCGGAAAGCCGAGATCGATGAAGTCGAGTATCGCACCATTCTCTAACATCAGCGGACATCGTAGCTCTAACCATCTGCTTGATCCTGCAGAAAAATCCAGTCAGGAATCGCGATCGGGTCATTCGCGTGCCGGGTCCAGAGCAGCCACTGAATTTGACGATGCTTACCACAGAGAAAGTGTTCAGAGTCAAGTGATTTTAGGAAACTGCTACTACGATGGATTAGGCGTACCTCAGAACCGAGAAGCTGCTGCAGAGCACTATGAATTGGCAGCACACAGAGGAAGTCCCGAAGCCAGATACAAATTAGGTGTATGCTTCAGATACGGTCACGGTAAGCCCAAAGATTATCGTCTCGCAGCATTCTGGTTTGAAAAGGCCGCCGAATCGGGTACTGGACCCGCACTGACAGCGCTCGGCCACTGTTACGAATACGGACTTGGAAAAGTTCAGGACTTTTTACAAGCTGCCGAATGGTACGAAAAGGCCGCGGAGCAAGGCGATACGTCGGCGCAATACTTCCTCGGGTACTTTTACTACAACGGCCACGGTGTAGTCCAAAGCTATAGCAAGGCTATTGAGTGGTATGAGAAGGCTGCAAAACAAGGACATTCTGGTGCTCAAAACAGATTGGGTGACTGCTATTACTTTGGTCTCGGAACTAAGAGAAATTATGAAATTGCAATGCAGTGGTACGATCGTGCAGCTCAACAGGGCGATGTGGCATCGTCGTATTCTTTAGGTATGAATGATACTGGTCACTCCAATCGTGAAGATTACGAAAAGGCCTTCCAGTTCTTTAAAACTGCCGCAGAACGTGGATTGGTCGCCAGTCAGGCCAACCTTGCGGATTGTTACTATATCTGATTAGGAACCACGCAAGACTACTTCAAAGCCGTTAAATGGTATGAGAAAGCTGCTAAGAAAGGACACTCCCATGCTCAATACAGCTTAGGTCTATGCTACGAAAATGGAAGAGGAGTGAGGAGAGAACATGATCGTGGTATTGATATGGGGGTGCCACAAAGTGCCAACCATTTACCTAGCACAGGATCTGATATTTTAAACAGTAATCCGCTGACTTTAAGAGGTGGTCAATTTGGTTTACGTGATTCACGTCATCAAAGTTTAGCCGCCAAATGGTACTCCAAAGCTGCTGAGCAAGGACATGCAGGAGCACAGGCAAAATTGGGTGATTGTTACTTGTACGGTATTGGTGTAAGATCCTATCCATCTAGAGCATACTTCTGGTACAAGAAAGGAGCTAATCAAGGTCATGCACTTGCTCAATACAGCTTAGGTTATTGCTTTGCATCTGGACTAGGAGTGAAACAGAACCACGAAAAAGCAGTCCACTGGTTCAAAAAATCTGCTGAACAAGGTAATGCCCCAGCTAGAAATCGACTTGGTGATTGTTATTGTTACGGTAAAGGTGCAAAGCAAAGCTATGCCAAAGCAGTTGAATGGTACACGAAAGCCGCGGAGCAAGGTAATGTGGAAGCACAAACGAGTTTAGCTTATTGTCACTATAATAGTTATGGCACTCCTCAGGATTATAAAATGGCGATTAAATGGTTTGAAAGAGCTGCTCTTCAACGTGATCCCACCGCTCAAAACAAATTAGGAGACTGCCACTATTTCGGCTTGGGTACGAATCAAAGTTACGAAGAGGCAGCTGTTTGGTACGAAAGAGGTGCTAATCAAGGATTTATGACTGCCCAATACAATTTAGGATATTCATACTACCACGGTAGAGGTGTTCCCAGAGATTTTGAAATGGCTGTTGAATGGTACACAAAAGCTGCAGAGCAAGGATATACACCAGCCCAAAAGCATCTTGGTGCTTGTTTCGAAATTGGAAGAGGTACTCACAAAGATTTACAGCGTGCACTCCAATGGTACTTGACAGCTGCTGAACTTGGATCAGCTGATGGAATGTATCACGTTGGACGATGCTATGAAAATGGTATTGGGTTACCTAAAAAAGATGTCTTTAAGGCATGTGCTTATTATAAAATGGCAAGTGATCTGAATCATGGTGAAGCTTTGACAAGTTATGGGAGATGTTTTGAAAAAGGCATTGGTGTTAAGCAATCTTACGAAAGAGCTGTTCAGCTTTACAAACGAGCGGTTGAGCAGAATTTGCCCGAGGCACAAACCCTACTTGCTCTCTGTTACTATCGTGGTAAGGGTGTTCGAACAGATCTTGTTAAAGCATACAATCTCCTCAATATGGCTGTTAACCGTAACTATCACCCTGCCCAGCATCAATTAGGTCTCTGGTACCAAGAAGGAAGAGCAGTGCAACAAGACCCTTTCCAAGCTTTCTCATGGCTCGAAACTGCAGCCAAAGCAGGTCATATCGATTCCCAGGCAGACCTTGGTCATTGCTATATGAATGGTGTTGGTACATCAAGAGACCCTCAATCTGCAGTGTACTGGTATCATAGATCAGCATCTGCTGGCAACGCAGATGCCCAAGCGAGTTTGGGGACTTGCTATTCATTAGGTAAAGGAGCGGAACAAAATCACGAAATCGCAATGAAATGGTACGAAAAAGCTGCACAGCAAAATCATTCGGGAGCTCAAAACAAGCTTGCCGATGGATATTGCTTTGGTCTCGGAACGGAACAAAGTTTGAAGAAAGCGATGATCTGGTACCAAAAAGCCGCAGACCAAGGTAATATCGACGCTAAGTACGGTATGGGTTACTGCCTTTACATTCTCAAACAGTACGAAAAAGCAGTTCCATGGTTTGAAAGTGCTGGTGAAGCGGGACACGCTCAAGCCCAAAACTATCTCGGTATATGCTACGAAAATGGGCATGGAGTGAAGAAAGATCACGAAAAAGCTGTCCACTGGTACAAGAAAGCCGCCGAGCAGGGATGTGCATCTGCTCAGAATAGTGTCGGCTATAGTAGATACTACGGATTGGGAGTTCGTCAAGATTTTACACGTGCTGTGCAGTGGTATGAGAAGAGCGCCAAGCAAGGTCACGCCGAAGCTCAAACTAATTTGGGTACTTGCTATTATCTCGGTTGTGGTGTGGAGCATCACTACAGTAAAGCTAAGATGTGGTTTGAACGTGCCGCGCAACAAGGGTATCCAGAAGCTCAAACAAATCTTGGAACATGTTACTTCTTTGGCCATGGTACACCACAAGACTATGATCAGGCTGCTTACTGGTATGCAAAAGCTGCAGAGCAAGGAAGCCCCAACGGTCAAACTTCATTAGGTATTTGCTATTACCACGGTTTAGGAGTACCCCAAGATTTTGACAAAGCTGCTGAATGGTACGAAAAAGCAGCTCACCAAGGTGTCGCGGATGCTCAGCGAAGATTAGCTGCATGCTACAGCGAAGGCCAGGGTAAGCCCGTGGATCTCGAGCAAGCCGACTACTGGTACGCACGAGCTGGTAAATCTGACCAAGGGGGTAATGGCGACGAAAAGTGCAGTGTGCAGTGATGTAATTGATTCCTCACAACTATTTAATTTTTTCAATTTTTTGTTTATGAATTAATATCTCTTGTAAGTAAATTCAATTTTTTAATAAATATCTCACATTTTATTGTATAGTATTATAACCAAATTAAAGTTCAATATGTATTTAACTATTCATAATATAAAGATTTATTAGATCATTAATTATATCAAATAATATAATTTGAATATGTTTTTTTCATTTAAAACTTTATTCAATAAATAATAATAGCAAAAAATTAAACATTCTAACCACATTAATAATCCTTGGTTCAAAATTTAAAATATTCTATACATAATAACCCAAATGATAAAGAAAAAAAATAAATATTAGTGAATATCTCATTATGATAATAAAATAATAAAAAAGTAATTAGATATCACGAATATCTAGGATATATTAAATTTTTAGAATTCGTTATAAGCTTATATTTTATTGATAATATGATAATATTAAATATTTTGTATAATATTAATTAATTAATTATAATTATACACCTATTAAAATATAAAATTGTTTTAAATCAATCCTTGTTAAAAATTATAATCTTTATAATGGATAGTTGAAATAAAATCAACCTGTTCAAATATATATTCAAACATCAGATTAAATACTAGATCAACTTGAACATGTATTACTTAATTTTTAATTCATTAGTGAAATTAGAAATGAATATTATGTAATTTCAATTAAAGGAAACAGCAATTTTATTCAGTGTAAAAATACAATAAGCTTAAGATTGGAAATTCAGACACTTGATTGTTGGTTGAATAGTTTATCTTCAATCTTTTATCTTATATCACATATTTTATAAATAGATCAACACCTAAAAATAAGTGATTTATCACAAATACATTAAAATACCCAAATAATAATTCAAGTTTAAATTAATGGAAAATATGGATCAAATTGGCGAAACCCTGATCCAAATTTATTATGTATTCAAACAAACTTGGGTTAAATATTATAAAATTAGTTTAGTTGACGATTTAACAAGTTTATTTTATATTACGAATGAAGAGGATGATTTATAATACTATAGAAATGTGGGAAAAAACATAGGCGTAGTGCTTTGGTAATTTTCATACAGTGGATACTTCGTCTTGGATGCATTTTCCGTGATAGGTGTCGAAATCAAGAAGATGCCAGTGAGGCCAAATGCAGGGATACCAATGAGGAGTTTGAGATTGGAGCCAATTTCGATATTGTAGTGAGCGGCAAGTGAGAAGAACCAGAGAGAGTACCATATAACCTGTTCAGCAACGAAATTGGGATGGCGGGAGTAGTACCATAATCCTGAGCTGATGAAACCTTGTTCGTATTGGGGTGGGATATAGAGTTTATAGTTGGATTCTTTGGCTTCATATAAGTGACGTTTACGCGTTTGGAATAGATATTGTTGATCATCTGCTACTTTTTCAATGTAGATGGCAAATAAGCAAACAGCTGCAGCGAAAACGGTTAGTGCGACTGATGTAGTGCTGGATTTAACAGGGATTGTGTAAATAATATGATGGGGTAATACAAGACTACAAAGGAAGAAATTCTGATAGATATTGATGAAGAAGAGATTGAATAATTGCCAAGTGAAAGCATTGGGGAACCATTCTTGTACAATCTCCCAGCGATAATCCTCATAGTCGAGATTGTAACCTCCTTTACGATAAAAATTAAAACTCAAACGAGCGCCCCAAATAAACACAAGCAAAGTGAATACCACTGAATATATAATATTTCCAGGTTGGAAGAAAATGGTAAAGAACGTATAGTTGACACTATAAACAAGGGGCAAAATGGACCACAATCTGTCTACATGCGAATGGTTACCGGTGATAATAGAAGCTACCCAACACACCACAGAGGAAACAGATGCAATATAAAAATTCAAAGTATCGGGACCGAAAGCAGGAAATTCGAAAGTTGTCTCTCCAAATAAATATGTCCAAAAACTTTTGTCCGTAGTGAATTGGTCGTAGAGTAAACCAAAACTCGTTAAAGGTTTTTCAACAAAATCATTTAATTTTAGATTCAAATCATTTTGTACAAATTGACTAAATGTGATGAGTTTAGCAGTCAACAAAGTCAAGAAAATAGGTGCAATAGCGATAATAGCAAAGGTCAAAGTAAATGAGTAGGTGTTGTATTGGGGTCGTGCTAAATTTGGAATGGGATCTGGACTGTGTTTGCGATTGGATCTTGTTAACACCATTTTTTTACAACTTTAATGGATAAAATTACAACGTAATAACTTTTCGGTTGAGAACTTTAAGTTTTATATCATATTTGATGAATTTAAAATTAAGGAGGTAATTTTGAAATTTCAATTTGAAATTTTTAAGATTCTTCAATTGTGATTGGTTCAAATGGAAAATTCGCGTTTTTTAGTCATGTTGTCTATATACTTCATTTGTTTTTATTCGCCAATTTGATACTTTTAATTTTTGGACCTTATTCAATTTGGATATTTTATTTTTTATCAAGTTATGATTGAATGTTGTACATAAATTAACATTTTACGAAAATTATATCTCTAGTTTTTTACTTTGTATTGATAGTGTAAACTCAATTGAAAAATATTGGGTTTATTGATCATTGAAAATTACAAATATACACTTATTATTGAATATGACTTCAAAATTTGTAATAATTTTCATATAAAATTAGTCATTATTGCTGTTCAAGTTTATTGGACAATAACCAAAATAATTTTGATGCAAATTTTCAAAATTGAAAATGCTGAACTAAAACTAATATTGAACACAATTTAAATAAATTTCGATAAGTAACAAATATTTAATTGTATAAATAGTAAAAAACATCATTAAATATGTTTATAGTTGTAATATCATATGATGTATATTCAATGCAATAATATTAATATCTTTAATATAATTACATGTAATAAAATATTTTTATTAAAGTCTAAATTCATTCCCATAATTTGACTAAATATATATTTAAAATTTAAATACTCTCAATCGACGACATTTACAACTTTATCAGATTAAATTTACAAAGAGAAAATGGAAAATAATCAAACTAAAAATAATTCAGTAGATCTTCAGTCTATCTTATATAAATCTCGATCTTTATTAAATAATGAAAGTCCTGTTAATTTTTCTAAATTGTACGCCGATCCCAAACAACTCGTGGATAATAGTTTGAAACTTTCTAATAAATTGGGAAAAATTGCCACACCTGAGTATGTTTAATTACTTATTAATATGATAAGCTTTTATTGATGACTTTGATTTAGTGTCCCTTCAATTTGCACTAGTAAGCAACAGGAGCCTCAGCCTGTATTGAAGGAATCAGGGGCTTTCGCTTCATTTCAAAAGGATTCTACGCAACCCTCATTTTTAATTGAAGTAATTATATCATTATTTTATTTATAGCCAATCATTCATTATTTTTAGGACTTCTTAATGCAAAAAAGACAAGAAATTGCTCAAAGTTCTAGTCAGGTAAATTAATTCGAACTTCAAAGTATTTTCAAATATCTTATTCATAATTAGATTTCTACTTCTGAAAATAATAATGAATATGATAAAAATGTCTTAAAAGACCTCGCCAAAAATTTGAAGACTGCTTCTTCAAGCACTGGTCCTGCTATTAACAACTTCTCCAACTTTTTCCCTCCTCAAGCTTCATTGACTGATACTTCAGCAACAGTAAATTAATCTAACTATTATTTTTATATTTTATTTATATTTTGCATAGGTATCTACACCAGCTAATACAGGTGCAGCTGCTGGAATTTTGCTTTCTGAAGAACAAGCTAATGATAAATATAGACAAGAAAACATCAGTGTAATATCAGAACTTAACCAACACAGAAAAATGGATAAAAGCTATCCCATATTCGCTAAGCTTAAAGGAAAATGCCAAAATCTTCCCCATTCTGAAAAGAATTTTATGACTAAAGCTTACGATATGCTCGAATTTTTGAGTCAAAATAAAACTCAAGTTGGTGGTGTTATTAGAGAAAACCAAGTCAAACAGAGACAATATGCTGCCAACTATTCAAATACTACCGATGCTGCTTCTTTGAGCAATACTTTCTGGGCTGACCTGACTCAATCTTCAAAACAATATCTTCAACATGAGTTCTACGAATATCTCATCAATACCATTAAAACATATCCTCAAATTGGTTTGCCTGGTGGTATTTCCTCTCGTGATGACAATATTGATGCCTTTATTAAGATTAAGTTCCAAAACACATCCAGTGCTTTTATTCTTGAAAAGCATACTGATTCTTACATTTGGGCTCATCTTTATTTCCTCCTTCGTTCTGGTTTTGATCAAGACGCTTGTGCCTATGTTTCAACTTATGCTGATTTTTTCAGCCAATCTGAGAAGAGTTTCGTTGGTTATTTCACTGCTTATATGAAGAGTCAGCAGAGAACTTTGCCTGATGATCTCAAGCAACATATTGATCGTGAATTTAGAATCAAGTCTCAACACTCTGCTAAGGCTACTGATCCTTACAAACTTGCCCTCTTCCAATTAATAGGTCGATGCGATCTAACCCAATGGCAGCCACCTATTCTTGATACTAGAGAAGATTACCTCTGGTACTATCTACATTTATTGAAGGATCCCTCTTCCCCAACCAGTGATTCCATCAATAACTTTACTCTTTACCAACTTCAAAACCAAATCATTAATTTGAAATCTAACTATATGACTGGTCCATCAGCTGCTTTTGATTATTTTAAAGCTTTAGTCTTATTAGGTCTTTTTGAACAAGCTGTCAATTTCATCTACAGTACTGAAATTCCAAATGCCCACGCCGTTCATATTGCTATTGGATTGTCTTACTATGGTTTATTGCGCACTATACCTGCTCCTGGAAACTCTGATTCATTACTTCAATCTTCATTATCAACTGATGGCACCGGAACCGGTATTGATCAACTTGACTTAATTAAGGCTGTCGTTAAATTCGTTACTGGTTTTGCCATCAAGCACCCTGAAGACGCCGCTGATTACTTGTATATCTTAGGCTTAGATTCTCGCGAAGAATATATTCAAAACTATCGCGAATGTCTTCGCGAACTTCTCATTTTTACTAAGGCTTTTGATCAACTCGTTGGCCATATTTCTGCTGAGCAAATTCAAACTCCTGGTAAATTCCAACGTGACTGGCAGCTCCTTCATGTTACCAAACCTGAAGATGTCTCTGAAGAAATCATTCGCGTCACTGCTGATCGATGCATCCAGAAAGGACTTCCTTGTGAAGCCATTAGACTCTATTTCTTGGCTAAGCAACACGGTGCTTTACTTGAACTTGCAGCTAATGAGTTGAGCAACATCTTATTGAATATTCGTCACATTTTAGTCTATCCTGCCAAACTTCAAGAAGTAAATAGTTTCATTGATTCTATTAGACGCATTCTTGTCACCTACAGCCAAACACCTCTCGAAGAACACCACAAAATTGTGAGCAGTGCTTGTAAGACACTCATCGACTTACGCGACAGTATAATCCACTACTTAAATGGTCAATATATCCAATGCATCAAATCTATGAAATCATCCAGCATTTTGCCTCTCGAAGCAAACTTCAGACAAATCAACGAATTTGTGAAGAGCAGTCAAAAATCTCATCCTATCGTTATTAAACACTTACCAGACGCCGTCTACGCTACTATGGACTCCTTGTATCAATATTATTTGGAAATTTCTAGAACTAACCCCCAGTCAGAGGTAATCATATAGTTTATTAATATACATTCATGGTATTAACTGATATCAATCTAATTAGGAAATTATCACCATCAAACTTATGAGCCGCAACCTTATGACATTCTCAGCATTAATGCAATTATCATTTCCCAAACAAATTCATGCTAAATTGAATGAATTTGACTTGGCTATGCTTTAAATATCGATTCATGGTTATAATGATTCTTTTAATATAATACTCAATCTATATATTAATTATCTTCATACTATTTTCACGAAACTTTATATTAATAAACATGATATTTTTTTCTTTTAGTAATTGATTTTTTAAACTTATTATGATTGTTTATTAATTTGATATGAAATCTTTAGACTTGAAATTAATTCATTAAACAATTAAACCAATTTTTACATAAAATTTCTGTAATATTCTATCAAATTGATAAATTTTGTAAAACTGAAAAAAAATTACAATTGTTAGAAATATTATAAAACAATTAGCAATTTTAGTTTATAAATCAGTGTATGAGATTTTCTAATAAATTATTATAATTTCACTAATTTTAAATAATTAATAAATTTAAAATTTAAAATTTAAAATTTATTTATTTTATAATTGATTAAGAAATTAAATAATAAAAAAATATTTATTTTTTTGATTTTTTACTGATTAAGTTAGATTATTATTACTATATATTTTAAATAATGTGAATTTTTTATCATTGAAAAAAAATAAATATTTTATTATATAATATATATAAAAAATAATAAAATATAATATAATATATATTTAATATTTTTTTTATTATTAATAACTTTTTGTTATACTTTTAACAAACTTCTAATATTTAAAAAATAGTGTTTTTTATTAAGGAATAAAATTTGATATTTTATAAACTAATTAAATTTTCTTATAGAAATTCTCTTTCTTATTAGCTAGTTTTTTAGTTACTTAAAGTAATTATAGTTACATAATGTTATAGATTAATAATAATTCCTAAAATTCCTATAAATCACAATATAACTCACTTCCTTATAAATAATTAAACAATATACCCTTCTACAGGGTAATGGATTTTAATATAGTTAGTCTATCAATAAATTTTTCTTTGGTTTTAACTTCCTATACACCTTAACTCTACTAAATTAATCTAACAAATCTGGTAGCTATTTAGTATATGGTAGTAGTAAGATTACTACATTCCTCTTAATTTTTGTTTAGTCTAGGTATTTTTATTAACTTTATATCTTGTTAGTTCTTGTTTTATATTCTTGTTTTTCTTTTGTTTTTTATTTTTACTTATTCTATTCTCTACTTCTTATATCTTTATTTAACTTTATTAATATTATAACTTGTGATTATAACTCTCTTAGAAGAATTTATTGATGCTTAAGATATAACCACTTAACAATTTTAATTTATTATACTTAAGGATCTAATTAATAAAAATAATAGTTTAAACAAACTTTTCTTCAAATTAAATCACTTGAATTAAGTTTGTCTATTTTAAAAATTAGTGAACTAATGTTATTTTCCTCTTATTTTTTAAAGACTAATTAATTTAAACTATAGTGAAACTTTTATTTAAAAGATCTTTTACAAAAATCTAAAATAATTTGATAGTGAGTACTTTTTACTTAAACTTAATATATATGAATTATTGTTCAAAGACTATTTTTAATATTATCAGTTTAATAAAAATAATAAAATAAATATTGTTGTCTTTTATTTAATTAATACTATAAAAGATTAATAGGACAAATATAATTAAAATAACCTTAAATTATCTTTTATTGAATAACTTATTAAATGTATTTTCTTTTTTAATATGTTAATTTTTTAATTAAGATTTTTCTTCACTCTAATTATTAATATTCTTAGAAACTTTTTAAAACTTATTTATATGAAATAAATTAGTTTGATTGATAATTTTATTAATTTTTTAAGATATGTTAAGATTTAACTATTATTTATTTTCAAATAACAACATAATGTTATCTTTTTTAAAAAACTTAAACTATATATTATTAACTTATTAATATCTTAAATTAATATCAAACTTAATAGATTTGAAGATATATATAATAAAACATTGTTAATCAAAAGTATTATATATCCTAACCAATATTTAAACTAAATTTTAAATAACTATATATATAGTTTAAAAACTACTTTTAAGTTTTATCTTATATATAATTTTAATTTTTAATTATATGATTATTAACTTAACTTAAGCTAAAAACCCCTTTTTTATATTATATAAGATAGAATTTTAAGTTTTAAGATTGAGAATTTCTTGAAAAAATAAAATAGATATTTCTATTATTATTATATATATATAAATTACATTACTAAAGATTATCTTTTAAAATATTTTAAATTCAGTAACTATAATAATAACAAATATAACCAAATAAATTTAATCCAATTATTATTTATTAAGTATATTTTATATCCTGATCATTTATTTTATATTAACCCTTTCTCTTTTGTTATTAAAGATAATATTAATAACTATATAATTAATGTTTTAATTGATTTAAATATTATTAAATATTTAATTAATAATATTAAAACTAATAAACTTTATTTATTAAAAAATCAATTTATTATTTTTATAATATTAGTTGATAAATTTAAATATTAAATTAATAGTTTAGTTAAGAATTCTTTATCTTTATTTCTAAAACATAATAAAAACATTTCTTTAATAAATGCTTTAATGAATTATAATATTATATCAAATATTAATTAAATTAAATCACTTATTTTATTTACTATTAACTATTTTAATAAAAATTTATCTTTTATATTCTATTATAAATCTATCCCTATTACTATTATATAAAATATTTTTATTATATCATAAATTTTAAATAATCTTTAATTTAACTTTTTTATTATTAATAACTTAACTCTTATAATTAAACTTAATTTTATTATTATATCTTATAAAATATTTATTAAATAATTACTTGCTATTAATTTTATATTTTTTAATATAATTTTTGTTAATTTAATTATATTTTAATTAAATTTTAATAATGTTATTCTTAGCTTTATATTTTTAAATAACTTATTATATAATATAATAATGTTATATTCAGATATTTTTTAATTTTAAGACTTATTCCCTTTAAAAAGAAATATAATTCATAAGATTAAATTAACCTTTAGCTTTATTTTTATTTATCATTTAATTTATTATATATTTGTTGAAAAAAATAAATCACTAAAAAAACTATTACTTAATTTTTAGAAAAATATTATATTTATTTTTTTATTTCTTTATAAAAATCTTTTGTTTTATTTATTCAATAGAAAAATAAAGGTTTAAAATTTTATGTTAATTTCTATATTTTAAATAAATTAATCATTAAAGATTATACACTATTGCTAAACTTATCAAAACTATATAATTAAGTCTTAAGTTATAAATATTTCATTTAGTTAGATATATGTGATAGTTAATATAATATAACTATACACCCTGATTTAATTCTTTTAATTATATTTAATACTTATTATAATTATTTTAAATTTATTATTTTATTATTTAAA
>JNEM01014133.1:0-23222 GCA_000697335.1 Conidiobolus incongruus B7586 | reverse complement strand
TTAATAGGAAATTATATATTTTTAATATATATATATATATATATATATACTAACCTATAAAAGTGAGTTATAAAATCAAATATATATATATATATATATATTAATTAATAACTAAAACAATTGTATATATTAATTTACATGAAACTATAATATATAATTAAAGTATATTATTTGATTATAAATAAATATATTTAGATATATTTAGTAAAATATTAGCAAAAATATTAACCTTTAATATTTAACTAAGATGAGTTATAAATTTACAAGTTTTTGAGATAAAGGGATATATTTAACAATATATAACTATATTTTTTTTCTCTCTTTGCTATTATTTTATATAATATTTTACAGATATACTAAATTTTTTTATTAGTATTATTACACTTAAATCCCTCTCTAAAAAAATCCACTTGTGTATTAATTAACTTTATAAAAAAGGTAAATCAACTTATAATATTGCTAAAATTACTAGTGTTAGCTAGTCTACTATAGTTAAAGTTGTTAAGAATAACAATAAAAACATATTTAAACTTAAACTTAAATTTAAGTGTGTTAAGATTATAGATAAATATAATAAAAAATATATTTGTAGGTTAGTTAATACAAGCAAGTGTGGTATTACTGTAGAAATATAACAGGAACTATAAAACTATACAAAAATATTAGTTAACAATAATACTATTATATATACTTTATATTAGTATAAATACCACTTATACTTTAAGAAAAAACACCTTTAACTAAAGAAATCCTATTATAAAACTAGGTAAGAGTTTAAATATTGCTATTAATATTAAATTCAAACTGATTAAAGTAAGGTTATTTAGTTTAATAAAACAGAAATATATTTTAGTAGATTTAATAAAAAAGCTAGATGTTTTAAAAAAGATATAGAATTACTTTGTAACTATTATATTAATTTTACCCAAAAGTACAATAATAGGTTAATTATTGTTTGGGGATGTATGTTGTCTTTAGGTGTAAGATATCTTTGTAAAGTTAATAGGGGAATTAATACTAAGATGTATTAAAGTATTCTAAACAATAAATTGAAAAAAAACTATTGAATAATATAGGTTAAATAAATCTGATATTATTTTCTAGTAAGATAATACCTTTTACTATATTATAACTTTTACTACCAAATAGCTTAAAAATAACAAAATAATAGTTATAAAATAACCTCTTTAATTTTTTAATTTTAACCTAATTAAAAATTTTTAGGATTAGTTAAAAAAAGCTATCAAAGTTTTTCCCCCAATAAAAAATTTAAATCAATTTTAAAAATATATTTAAGAAGTATAAAACAAAATTAACTTTTTTTAGTATAAGAAGTTAGTTGATTCTATACCCTACAAACTTAAAAAAGTTAGAAAAGTTAAAGGTAGATACACTAAGTTTTAATTTTTTTTATCACCAAAAATCTACAAATTTATAACTTACCTTAGGTAAAATTTAAGTGTTTATATTTTAACCAATTAATAGCTAAATATCATTATATAATAATATATATTATTAATAAATATAATAGATTTTAATTATTTAATTTAAGTTTATTTTATTAAATATTAATTAGTTATTAGTAAAAATATAAGTGTTATTGATTTTATAATTAACTTTTGTAGGTTAGTATATTTAATATTCTTTTGATTAAAAAATTAATTTTTTAAAATTAGTTATTTGATTTAATTATACTTAAACTAAATAATAATTATCTAAAGTTTTTTATTTTAGTATTAATAAAACTTAACTATTAACTTTTTAGAATTATTTAAAATTTACAAGTAGCTTTTAATAATAAAATATTATCTAAATCAACAATTTATTATTTGGTAAATTATTTTAAAACTAGAAAAAAAATTATTTAAAGCTTATAAAATTTGAAAAACTAACTTTAATTATTTCTCTTTTAATTATTAATAGAGTGAGAAAATATATTGAAAAGAACCTTTTTATTTTAATTAAAAAATTATCTAAGCATTTTAATATTAGTTTTATAAGTATTTTATATAAAAGTTTAAACTCAAATTAATAAATAAAAATATAAAATAGGTATTTTATAATTTAACTAATATTTAAAAAAAAGCTAAAATAGATATTATCAAACAAAACTTATTAAAATATTAGTAAAAGCTTAAACTTTTATATATAAATAATTACAATTAATGAATCTTAAATCTTTATATATAATTCTTTATTAAAACACAAATTAAAATGTTAAATTAAGTTAAATTAACCCCCTCTACAAATATCTTTCAATATATATTTTCTTAATAATTAAATGTTAATTATTATAATAGATTATAATAGTATATACTACTTTTATTTAGTTTTTGAAAGAAAATTAATTAATAGTAAACTTCATATTATTTTTTTAAATAAAAGTATTTTTAATTAGAGTTCCCAATTTATTTTAAAAAAACTTATTATTTTATATTTTAATTATTAAATATATAAATCTAAAACTATAAAAAAACTTTTTAATTAAAAAATAATTAGAAAAAATTACTATATCTAGTATACTCTTTAGATTATAACTTATGTAATTATAATTGCTTTAGGCAATTAAAAAACTAGCTTATAAGAAAAAAAATTTAATTAGTTTATGAAATATTAAATTTTAGTTTTCAATAAAAAGAACTATTTTTTAAGTATTAGATCTTAGTTAAAAATATAATAAAAAGTTATTAATAATAAAAAAAAACTATTAAATTTATATTATATATTTATTTTTATATATTCTATATTAAAATATTTATTTATTTTGGATTACAAAAAATTCCCATTATTAAAAATATAAAGTAATAAATTTGATTTTATAATTTTGACTTTATTAAAATAATATAATGAAATAAAAAACATTTAAAATTAAGAAGAATTTTAGCTAATCTATCAAACCATAAATTTTTTTAATTATAAAATACAAATTTAATAAATTACTAATATATCTTTTATTATAATTATATTATTTGAATTTTCTATATCTTTGTATAATTTTAATCAAAACTTGAGTTATAAAATTAAAGTATTATATAATAGATCTTGAATTAACAAATCTAAAATATTTAAATTAAATATATATCAAATTTTAATTTTGAGAATTCTTAAATTATAAATAATATAACTTTTTACCCAGGCTTTAATTACTCAAAGTATAATATAATGCTAGGTATCTTATTAAATTCATAAAATAAATCCTTATAACATTATTATAGATTTTTAAAAAAATATTAAACTTGTAAATATAATGGTAAAATATCTATATAATATAACAAAAAAATTTAATATAAAAGTAATATAACACAGAATATGGTATTATAATATGGTTATAGTATATAAATGTAAACAAAGTTTAATTAAGCTTTGAACTAGGATGAGTCATTGATATATTAAGATTTATATTAGGTAATGCTAATATATTATAATATTGATAGAATATAGTCTCAATCTTAGAAATAATGAAAAAAGATAAGAAATAGTAAGAATTAAAAGGAAAAAAAAACCTAATTTATTAGATAATTAAATATTATTTATACAATTAATTTAACTATAAAAATATAAATTAATCATATAATTTATAATTAACTGAATTAAATAGAAATACATATAAAAATTTAAAGAATTAGTCTCTTAATAAAACTAATAACAATGCTAAATATTTTCAAAAAACTAATTTTTATATAGTATTATTATAGCTATAATTTATATAATTAATAAGAGATATTAATACCAGATTTATTAATTTATCTTGGTAGTTAAAGTTATAGATAACTATGTGATAGATAGTTCTGGGGTTAAAAAGAGAAGTTAAGTTGTGATAGCAAAATGATTAGATTTATTATCTTTAATAAACCATAAATTAAGCAAATTATAATAAATAATGGCTATAATATAAAATTATACAACAATTAATAAAGAAATAATAGTATCAAATGTAGGTTTTTATATCCTAAGAATTATATTAAATAGAATCAATTATAATAGGCTAAAGGATGACTTTAGAAACACTCTAGTATAAAGGTGTTAATTTTGCAAATATTGAATATAAAAAAAAAAGATTTGATAATAAAGATAAAATTTTGACTAGTAAACCAGAAATCAAGCTCCTATGATAGAAGCAATTGATGGATTTAAAAGTATTTAAGAGTTTATAGAAGTGTGGCTAAATAATAATATATATTTGTGATAGTTTTCAAGACTGATTCTTTGTTCTTATTTGTTTGAAGGAATAAGATGCAATATGACCCAAGTGATAGTTTACAAAATATTTATTTAATTTAATTAATTACAATATAATAAAAAATAATAGTTATTTTTATAAGATATGATTTTTAAATTAACAGTTTTAATTTAATTAAAAATTAACTAGTTTGCTATAAATATTATAATTAAAACTATATAAATTTTTAAATAATTAATTATAATATTAATCTTTTAATAATAATTAATATACTTGAAAAAAAATAATTTCAAAATAGATTAGGATAATTTTAAAATTTAAAAAATTAAATATATTTCTTTAATGATAAAAATAATTAAAATTATAAAATATAAGATAAATAATTATAAATTATTCTATTTTTTTTAATAATATTAGTTTTTTTGTTATTTCAATTTTATATTAAATTTAATACAAAAATTACACTTTTGTTTATATTACAAGTGAGATATATCTTATAAAGGTTTATTCAAAAAATTGCTAACATTATTAGTTAAACATATATAATTCAAATTATCTGTAGATTGAGATTATACTCTGTTATAGTCTTAGACCATTTTTTTATTATTTAATAGTTTAAAGTCTGAATTATCATATCAGACAAATTGAATGAGGTTTTTATTCTGATTAGAATTGGATAAAATGCTTGTTTTATTTTTATATCTCTGATATATAATAAATGTGATAATTAATATTCTAATTACTATTCTGATTATGATGAGTATAATTATATAAACTAAGAATAAAAAAAATCCAGATAATGATAAGTTGCTAGAGTTTTAATTATCATTGTTTATGTAAATAATATTATTTTCTCCTTTTCTATCACTTTTAGACAGCTTAAGACTTAAATTATTAGTTAATTTAACCATAGTCAAATTAATAGTATATATATTATTTTATATTTTTAAAAATGGGAATTTTTTACAATTAACAATAAATAAATATTTTAATATATAATATATAAATTAAATATATAATATAAATTTAATAGTTTCTTTTATTATTAATAACTCTTTGTTAAACTTTTAATAAAATTTAATACTTAAAAAAAGTTCTTTTTATTAAAAACTAAAATTTGATATTTTATAAACTAATTAAATTTTTTATAAAAATTTTGTTTCTTATAAGCTAGTTTTTTAATTGCTTAAAGTAATTATAATCATATAAGTTATAATCTAAAGAGTATATTAAATATAATAGTTCTTTCTAGTTATTTTTAATTAAAAAGTTTTTTATAGCTTTAAATTTATATATTTTATATTTATTATGTAAAATAATAGGTTTTTTAAAATTATATTAAGAATATTAATTAAAAATACTTTTATTTAAAAAACCAATATAATCTTAATTATTATTTAATTTTTTTTTAGGAATTAAATAAAAATAGTGTATGCTATATAATTTATTATAATAATTAAAATTTATTTATTAATAAAATATTTATTTAAAGGATTTTGTAGAAAAGTTAATTTTGTTTAATTTAATATTTTAATTTATATTTTAATAAAAGATTATAGATAAAAGTTTAAGATTTATTAATTATAATTATTTACAATAAAAGTTTAAACTTCTAGTAATATTTTAATAAGTTTTATTTAATAATAACTATTCTAGCTTTTTTTAAACTTTAGTTAAATTATAAGATATTTATTTTATATTTTTATTTATTAATTTAAGTTTAAACTTTAATATATAAAATACTTGTAAAACTAATATTAAAGTATTAAAATAATTCTTTAACTAAAATAAAAAAGTATTTTTTAATATATTTTGTCATTTTATTAATAATTAAAAAAATAATAATTAAAGTTAACCTTTTAAATTTTAATAAGTTTTAAATAATTTTTTTTAATTTTAAAGTAATTTACCTAGTAATAAATTATTAATTTAAATAATATTTTATTACTAAAAGTTGCTTGTAAATTTTAAATAATTTTAAAGGATTTATGGTTAAGTTTTACTAATACTAAAATAAAAAACTTTTGATAATTACTATTTAATTTAAACATGATTAAATTAAACAACCAATTTTAAAATTTAATTTTTTAATCAAAAAAATTATTATATACATATATATATTAAAAATATATAATTTCCTATTAACTTTATATATATTTATTTATTTCAAACTAATAATATGTTTGAAAAATTAGAAATTAAAAATTTTCCTATTATTTTAAATTTAAGGTAATATTTTCTAAAAAGTTGCTTTTATCATTCCTGCTTCCATCCAAAATAATTAATTGATTATTATAGATGATGTTGCCAAAATAGACATTGATAGGACCCTTTGGAACTTCAGCACTATTTGATGCAATTGAAGTGAAATTCCATTGACTTGTCTTGACATTGTACTTACCATAAAGCTTGTACCAATCAGATTGGTCTTTGAGATCCTGATCCCCAAAAAAATCTCCAAATACTACCATGGTATTGTTATAATAATTGGCTGAGAATCCAAATAGAGGTTGTTTCAAAGCTTCATGATACACTACATTTGAAGACTCTTTAGCAGTCCAGGAATTCTTCTGTATATCAAAAATATAAAACTTTTCCAACCTGGCCATCAGAGGTCCAGAATCAGAATTTGCCACTTGGCCAGTGTAGTTGCCTTCGTTCCAAGTGTGACCTCCTAGCATGTAAATGTATTGACCTTGAACCAGCACTGCGGTATGTCTTCCCATAGGTGGAACTTTGCGCTTAGGGATAGTGTCATTTAAATTGACCCATTGTTTAGTATTGAAGTTATAAGAGTAAAATAAATTGGTTAATGCAGGTTTCTTAAATTGATCAACATATATATATCCTCCAAATATGTATAGAACAGTGTTTTTAGATTTATCCTCATGTGGCACTTGGGCCGCAGTAACAGAATATCCGTATTGGGGAAACATATCAACGGGAGGTATTGTAATCAAATCGATATTTCTATACCTCATCTTCTTTGATTTCAAATTATAAGTGGAAAGTAGGTGATGCTCTTCAATTCCAGAGTTTTCAACCGCATCATATTTCTGCCTGCCCATCAAAATGAGTTCATTAGGATAACCAGTTTTATAGTCCAAAAAAGTTGGCAAATAATTCTTTGGAAATTTTTCTAAAGGAAACCCCACGACATTTTCCAAAATTTGTTGAACTGATTCACTTTTCAAATTAATTTTGGACAATCTGGAAATTTTATCCTGATAGAATCTTGTGCTCATTATATAAATTTTATCACCTCGCAATATTGCACTTGATATTTCCGATGCGGGAGTGAATGCGCTGGTATAATGAGGAATCAGTAGTAATGTTATCATTAGTTGTAATAGTTCATTTGGTAAATAATTCATTGTTAACTGTTCAACGATTCAAAATTCTATTCATATCTGTGTTTTTAACCTCGGAATATTTTCACTCAAATTTGTTCAGTATTCAATATTTATTATAACATTACATAAAACTTGAATAACTCAGGAATAATAATTTACTATTAATTAAAAAATGTTATTAATTATAGAAATTCAAATACTCTCCCTATTAACTAGAAGTTCTGCTCATCCTTGATTTAACAAGATACAAAATGAATTTAGATTTATAGGAATAATCTTTGATGAACTAAGGGGTAATATATGGTATATTCGCTTTTGGACTAATAAATTATATATAATTCAATTTAATTAAAATTTTATAACTTGAAAATCAAACTTTGTTAAAGATGTTAATATTATAGTTATTGAATTAATTTTTTATCTAAGAATTAACCTACAATATATTACAGAGTAATAAAAATTAATTTTGTTGATCTCAATGAAGTGGAAAAGGACAAAGAGGAAAGTAGTAAATAAACTTATATTCTCAAAGAAATTATTTAAATCAACCAAATCGTTTATTTAGACTAGATCTGCTCTAATAATTTATGAGTTATGAAAAGCATTTTCCATAAATGGCATCTCCACTAAAAGAGTCTATATTGAATTTGTAATGAAAACTGGTATTGTTGGAAGTGAAGCTGGAAAAAAATAATTGAAGAGAACAACTATCTTTTAAATTTCAAATCAATAAAATAGTATTTAGGTAAAGAGATGGTCTCTATCCCATATTTAATTTCTATTATTTAATCAACTTTTTTGTCAAAGTTTGTGGATAAATTCAAATTCCTTTATATTTTCTACTAAAACATTAAATTATACTTGATTCTGAAAGTATTATTGGATCATAGTTATTATTTTCAAGATACTGATTACAAATAAAATGGATAAAAGCCGCTGTTATTTACATAATAAACCTCGAATCTACAATGAATAGACTTATTGAAAATGCAATTTGATAATAACTTCAATATTGCTTTTTTATTTTTGAATTTGATAAAAAATATTTTATAGCTATTAATTTAAATTATTATTTAAAAATAATGGAATGTTTACAAAAAATAAGCTCATTTGATATAATTGACACAATATTCATCAATTATTAAGATTTGTAAAATTATATAATTATCCAACTGCCTCAAAACCATTATCAAAGAATATATTATCATATATAAATTTCGTAAGCTATATAATGTATTATCAAAATTTTTACTAATTAAATGGTTTAAATTTCGGAGTCGCATATATATTCCAACGAAAAATTCGAATTTTGCTTGTGCTGAATGTAGGGTAAATTATACATAACCTGTGCCAGTGGTATTACTGTTGGTATTGGAACTTGGGTTATTGAAGCTATTAGAGTGATTGGATTACTTCCCTAAATTATATACATTGAATTGTGGACTCAATGGGGAATCCAGCTCGGGATTGTCTAATTACACTTCCTGTATAGGCTCTTGAATCGAATTAGTGGCGCCTAAAGGACAATTGGACTGATTTCTTTTATGCCTTCTATAAGCGATGACTCCAATGACTTCAATTACGATAACTATAGTAGGCACAATAAGTACAGTTCCATATACTGGATTTGAATTGGACCGCGATGGATCATTACTTGGAATGTCATTGTTATTATCATTTGAGGCTATTCATTTTAGAGTATTCGTTATTCAATCATTTAATAGATCAATGGCAAAGATAAGTTTTAAAAATTTGCTCTTTTCATAACTCATGCCATTGATAATAATTAATATTTCATTATAAATCACACTCCTCGTATAACCTCTTTACTTATCCTTGGATTTTAGCAATTATTGGTTGTAATAGAGTAAAATTACACTGAATTAATTTGATATTGAAGAGGTTGTGGGGCTTTCTAGATCGCCATTAATTATATATTCTCCAAAATTTACAATGGTATCATTATAATAGTTGCCAGAAAACCCGAACAGAGATTCCGTCAACAATTCATTATGCACAACATTTGAAGTGATCTGAATAATTCACGAATTTTATAAGTATCATAGATATGAAACTTTTGCAAGCTGGATCTCAGAGAACCGGACAGCGAATTCACCATTTGGTTAGTATAACTGCCCACGGGACATGTATAGTTATCTAACATATAAATGAACCGATCATGAACCAAAACTACATTATGACCTCGCAACGGAGGAATTTTATCCTTTCCAATTATTTCATTTGAATTTCGTCATTATTTAGTAATAATATTATAGGAATAAATTCAATTTGTAAGGGAAGGTTTTTTTAATCCATCAACATAGATACACCCTCCAAAACTGTAGAAGATATTATGCTTACATTCTTATTTTGGAGATGCTTGAGCAATTGTGGCAGAGTAGGAGTTTGTGGAAACTTAGCGAATGGAGATGTAATAATATTAGTATTGCGATACTTTATCTGTTCATATCTCAAATTGTAACTGTAAACCGATTGGTTATTCTTAATGCTAGTATTACTGAAAGAACCATACTGCTGACCTCCTATAACGAAAAGCTCATTGCCATTATATGCTTCAACATCTAAAAGTATGGAATATAATTCTTAAGAAAGTCATATAGACACCAATCCTTCGAATTCTTAATGATCATTTCAATGAACTTAATATCTATACTAAACTCTGGCAATTTTGGCCTCATTACATGATAGAAAATAGTGTTTAAACCGAAAATTTCGTCATTTAATGACATTGCACTCGACTCTTCATTGTGTAATACCAATACACCCTGATTTAAGTGAATGTTAAACAATATTATGAGATTCAAGATTAATATAAAATACTTCACCTTGATACGTTATTTGGTTCAATATTGAACAGAAAAATGGTATGAACGCTAATTTAAATATCATAATTAGTTATATTTCACAAAACTAAAATTATTAAACAAGTGCAATTAATTTTACAGTAAATATTGATTAACCTTTCAAAAATCACGCATTCAAATTCAAAAAATGAATCAATTGATAATGAAAATTAGAACATTATTTGACAATATTTTTAAATATGATTGATTTTATTGAATATAAATTGATTACGTTTTATCTGATAATCAATATATGTTAATTCGACTATAATAATCAATTAATTGGTGCATATATTTCATAATATAAGAAATTATTGTTGAAGGTTTTTTAATTTTTTTAATAGAAATTTAACAATAATTGTTTCATATTATCAATACTCAAGGAAAATATTATTTTTTGCTAATTAAACTTTCATGAAGTTATAGTTTTTAACAAATTATCATCCTTCATTATTAATGGGGTTATTTTAATAATTTTTCAATAATCTATAGTTTTTAATTATATCGATTTATTTGTTGGTTTAATATGAAAAAATTCATAATTGAAATTTATATTGAATCCAATATATTAAATAAAATTCTAATTTATATTTAAATTATCATTATTATTATTATTTAATTAAGATAATTTATATATTTTAATTTTTAAATACAAATAACTAATACGTATTATTTTTTGATAATGATTTATAATAATTTTGAATCTATTTTCAAACTTATTCTAATTAAATTCATAAATGCCTTAAAAACCATATTAATATATGAATTTTTTAAACATTAAATATTACTAAATATATTCAGTTATATTTAATCTAGAAATAAATAAATTAAATATATATTAATGAATTTTTTTTCAAATTATAATTAGTTTGATTTTTGAATTTAAAAAATAAATTTTATTTAATAATTTAGCTTAGCTTTGTAATATAATTATCAAATAATATATATATATTTATTAAATAAATATTAAGATTTAATATTATAATTTATTTTGAACTAATAAATCTATATAAGTTGGTTAAAATTATATAAATAATAAATTCTTATTATATATAAAGATTTGATAATATTTGAATTTATAGATAATAATTATTAAATAATATTAAAATATAATAAGTAATTTCTTATTAATCTTGAAAATTTTACTATTTTATTATAAAACAATTATATACTATTACTCTGTATTTTTAATAATGGGAATTTGTTATAATTTAAAATAAATAAATATTTTAATATATAATATATAAATTAAATATATAATATAAATTTAATAGTTTCTTTTATTATTAATAACTTTTTGTTATATTTTTAACAAAGATTTAACACCTAAAAAACAGTTTTTTTTATTAAAGACTAAAATTTAATATTTCACAAACTAATTATATTTTTTATTAGAAATTTTCTTTCTTATAAACTAGTTTTTTAATTACCTAAAGTAATTATAATCACATAGGTTATTATCTAAAGAGTATACTAGATGTGGTAGTTTTTTCCAGTTATTTTTAATTAGAAAGTTTTTTTAGCTTTAAATTTATATATTTTGTGATTATTATACAAAATAATAGATTTTTTCAAATTATATTAAAAACACTAATTAAAAATACTTTTATATAAAAAATAATATAAAGTTTACTATTAATTAATTTTCCTTCAGGAATTATATAAAAGTAGTATATACTATTATAATCTATTAAAATAATTAATATTTACTTATTAATAAAATGTTTATTTAAAGGGATTTATAAAAGGTGTTGATTTAACTTAATTTAACATTTTGATTTATATTTTAATAAAAGATTATATATAAAGATTTAAAATTCATTAATTATAATTATTTATTATTAAAGTTTAAACTTCTAGTAATATTTTAGTAAGTTTTGTTTAATAATAACTACTCTAACTTTTTTTTAAGCTTTAGTTAAATTATAAGGTATTTATTTTATATTTTTATTTATTAATTTAAGTTTAAACTTTAATATATATAAAATACTTGTAAAACTAATATTAAAGTGCTTAGATAATTTTTTAACTAAAATAAAAAAAATACTTTTCAATATATTTTTTCATTTTATTAATAATTGAAAGAGTAACAATTAAAGTTAGTTTTTTAAATTTTAACAAGTTTTAAATAATTTTTTTTAGTCTTAAAGTAATTTACTTAGCAATAAATTGTTGATTTAGATAATATTTTATTATTAAAAGTTGCTTATAAACTTTAAATAATTTTAAAGTGTTTATAGTTAAGCTTTACTAATAATATAATAAAAAACTTTTGATGATTATTATTTGGTTTAAACATGATTAAATTAAACAACCAATTTTAAAAAGTTAATTTTTTAATCAAAAAATTATTATATATATATATATATATATTAAAAATATATAATTTCCTATTAACTTTGTATATATTTATTTATTTCAAACTAATAATATATTTGAAAAATTAAAAATTAAAAAATTTCCCATTATTTTAATTTAAGGTAATATAAAATATATCTTTTATATGATATTTAATCTATATTAAATTAAAAAGTATTAATTTAATTATAATATTTTATATGAATATTTCAATTATATCATACTATATTATTAAAATAAAATAAATTTTTGGTTTATCAATACTAAGAATATATTGGATAATAAGTAATTTTTATAAATATTAATAATTAATATAATAAATTTGAATTCCAAATTTTGAAGTTACTAAAAAAATTACAAAGTTTATGATATTGAAATATTAATAATAGTCTAGTGTATTGAGTTTTTTAATACATATTATATCTTATAATAAAATATTGTGTTTCATAATCATATTATCAATCAATGAAAAAAATATAAAAACAAAATTATGGGGTTTAAGAAAGAGCTAGAAATTTAATTAGTTATAAATATTAATAAAAAGAAGCTGCTCAAAAATTTGAAGATAAATAAATTATGAAGATATTTGTTCTCAAACTTCTTACTAAATTTTATATATTTATTATTTAATATTTTATAAATTACATGTCAATCAATACCCCAAATTTTGTGTATATATATAAACTCATTTGAATAAGTTAATCAATTTCAATAATAATCTTGATTCATTTTTTCATAGTTTGAATTAATTATTTCCTTATTTATTTAATTAATATCTAATTCATTAATAATAGTAATATTCCTATTAGTCATTAGATGTGTTTGACCAATATTAAGTATAAATTGTTCACAATTTTTCAATAAAGCTAATTTACGTATAGGTATTTAAGCCATTTGTTAATTATTTTTGGCATGCACATTATATTTTACTGATGGGGAATAATCTTGTCAATCACTCAAGAAACTGCGATTACCACACCGAATCGAGAAGTCATATTGGAGAACAGCCATTTTCTGAACTACATAGTTGTGTTCCTTTCTGTCACTGAGCCATTCCTATCCATAAAAATCAACAATGCAAAAAATATAAGATTATCACGAACTAACTAAAAAATATATCTATCTTTTCTTCATTTCAAAAGTATCCAGTCTCTAAGTATTTCTCGTAACCCTCACTAAAGAGTTGAGTCGTGATAAGCGTGAGATATTTACTCTGCTCGAAGAACTTGATTCACAGCAAGCCATTTTCACCTCATTTGATGAACCCCATTAATTTCCTCTAGCTCTGTGGTAACCTATCGTTTACCACTGGGGATTCCTTGTTTAGGCTCTAAAAGTCTATTTCCTCCAACAATTACGTTCATCATTACCTACAAGGCTTTTATTATATTATGAAACAATGGTATATTGTATATAGAAATTTTTATAAGCTATAATGATTATATAATTAGAATTCTAATAAAAATTAACTATTGTTGTATTTCAAAATCAATCATCTCTTCCAGTTTGATAGCTAAACCAATATTATTTCTATTTTAAGCTGGCTTTGTCAGTATATAATTGAAGGATACTCTTTGTTCTCTTTATTTTCTTTATTAGATTTTATCCAAATCCCATATCATTCATTGATTCAATTATTTAAACCCAACAGTGATAAAGATAGAGAGGAAGTTTTTTTTTCTTTTGAATATTCTGCTACGACGCCTCAACAGTAAGTTTTCAAACCTACAGTCCCGATACGTTAAAGAGCAGGATTAATAAATAATTTACTAAATCATATTTTGAGTACTTTTCTAACTACGATCTTTATTTATAAAACTTAATATAAAACACAACACTATATGAAATTCTAATCAAATCGTAAAGTGACTGGTTCTTAAATTTTGTATAATATTTTCATCTTATTGATTATTATTCAATTAATTATATATTTTTATATTAAAATATAAATTTAAATTTAATCTCAATGCAAGTTCATTCTATTAATATCCTTGAAGTAATAAGCATGGTTCCTTTTTTGCACTCTTAAATATCACTACTTTTCTCTGATTATAGATAGCCACTATTATATTCAGAGCTTTAGGGCTATCCATATCAATTACTCATAGTTATTGATTCGAATTATAATTTATTACTATATGTAAATAGAAAAAAAATATATTTACTGAATATAAGAAATTATATTACTTTATTATTTGAATTATTCCACTGCAATATTATTTTATATCATTATCTATTATTATTTATATGCTTAGGTTATATAAAACCAAGGTCATTATATAAAATATAATTCTATTAAAATTCTTTTATTAATAATTATTATATATAGTTATATATCATTTTGAATTTGTCTTAAATTCTTGAACATTTGATATTGACTGATTTTGAAAAATATACATTAATAAATGCTGAATTTATATTAAATTAGATTGAAATGCATAGATGAAATTATAATTAAATTGATTAATATATCAATATACTAATATTTATCCATTTTACTAATTATAATAATTTTCATAATTCATATTCTCCTCTTTTAGATTACAGTTAAAATTAACAAAAGAATATAAAAATTGTTATTACAAATTATTTTAATAGCATAATTGTAAAAAATTATTGAATAAATATTTTTATTTAAAATTTAAAAATTTTAATAATAAATATTTTTATAATTAATTTAAAAAGAAAATTAATTTGAATATAAAAAAATTAAATTTTACTATAAAATTTATAATTTAATGTTATCTTGTTTTTTCCTATAAAATATATATTAATTTTAAATATAATATAATACATTTATTAATTTTATACTATTAATTAATTTTTTATACAAAAATTTAATTTGACAATAAAAAATAATAAGGTAAAACTTATTTTTCAATAAATTATATATATAATTATTATATTTATAAATGAAATTGAGTAATATATTTGTTTATTAATTTCCTTCATGATTCAATCTCTTACTATTTTCTAAGGAGAAGTTGAGATCTTGCTCGTGCTGGAAGTATGGTAGATCGTTCAAAGCCTGAGTGTCAGAACTTTTGGTTTCTTGAGTTAAGCTTCCATTGTTGGATTGTGCATTTTTGGGTGATGTTGCGATGATATAAATATTTGGTTTGGGATTGGTTGATGTCTCGGCAGTGTCTGACCAGATTTCTTGAATGGGAGCGCTTGAGGTTTGATTGATGTTGATGGATAGTGAATTGGATTTGGTTTGTTTGCGTTTTCGGTGTACGAAAAATCCAGCAATTGCGAGAATAACTACTATTGCTAAGACGATTAGTACAATTCCATACACTGGGAGTGAACTAGATTGAGAACTTGACGTATCGTCAGATTTTGGTTTATTATCCTCCGTCTTTTCCTCACTCGGGGGAGCTTTTAATTTGAAAGTATTGACAAACCTATCGGTAGCCAGGTCGATCACATATATCCTTTTTAAAAAGTCGCTCTTTTCGTAACGGGTACCATCCAGCAATATCAATTGATTATTATAAATAACACTCGCATGGTAACCTATATATTGATCCTTGGGAAGCTCATCACTAAACCTAGAAATTTCAGTGAAATTCCATTGACTTGTTTTGATATTGTATTTTGCGTAAAGTGGTTTGTAACCAGCAGGACCTTCGGGATCCTTATTAGCAATGAAGCCTCCATATATTACAATAGTGTTATCATAATAATTTCCTGAATACCCAAATAGAGGTTGCTTCAAAGCTTCGTTAAAAGCCACATTGGAAGCTTTCTTAATTTCCCAAGAATTCGACTGAGTGTCGAAAATATAAATGGTTTCCAAAGTATTGACTCGGGGACCTCCTGCAGAGTTGGCAACCTGATTAGTGTAATTCCCCTCCGGCCAAGTGTGACCGCCAAGCATATAAATATATCTATCTTCAACTAATACTGCGGTATGGCCTCCCATAGGCGGAATTTTGTATTTATCAACCAGATCATTTAAATCTTTCCATTCTTTCGTGTTGATATTGTAAGAATAAAATAAGTTGGTTAGGGCTGGTTTTTTGAATTTTTCAACATAGATATAGCCTCCAAAGATATATATCACATTATTTTTAGATTTATCATTTTGAGGGACTTGAACAGCAGTGGCCGAGTAGGAATATTGAGGGAATTTGTCAAAGGAAGGCAGGGTCATCACATCTTGATTATGGTATTTCATCGTATTAGAACTCAAATCGTAAGTGGATAATAATTGATCATCAGAAATGTCGGTATCATTCAAAGTATCATACTTCTGACCACCCATGAAAAAAAGTTGATTTTGATCAGATGTTTGGACATCCAGAATCAAGGGCATATAATTTTTTGGAAATGACTCTAATCTTAAATCTTGAAAATTTTCTGTAATCGACTGCACTGAGCCATTGGTTAAGCTGAATTGAGTTAGTTTAGGTAACTTATCCAAATAAATCTTATTATTCATGACATAAACTTTATCCCCTCGCAATATTGCACTGCTGAACTCTCCATGGGGAGAGAATACACTAAAATATTGGTGAAAATTTAGCAATATTAAAATGTGCACAATTAATCTATTCAAACGCTTCATGATTTAAGATTTGATTGAAAAATTGATTATTAATAAATATCGGAATTGTATTTATACTCCAAAATTAATCTATTACTTGATATATGTTATACTCAGATTAGGCATAATAAAAACTTGGTGAATATATATTTAACAAAATTTTTAAATTATTAAACGAGTAATTAGACGAAATTCGTCAATCAAAATTTATCATATTTTATTTAGTTTGGTGATCTTAAATATTCTCATAATCCCTTTTATTATAGATTAACTTAATATGCTAATTATCAATATTCTATTAATCTTTTGAATACTATGCTTGTAATGCTATTGCAATCCTTGGCCAAATATCTTAAATAGAACCCTCAATATTTTTAGTTAAAGAATCAATTAATATAATTTTAGAAAAAAGCGTAAAAATCAATTTGTACTTTGCCATTATCAGCTCATTATCCACTATCAATTCTTATTATCATTTAACCGAGATTAAATTTAAATCCTTTCATTTTTTAAATCATTTTACACTGTATATAATATAGGTTTATCATTGATGGATTCATTGTAAATATATTCAAAAATCTTTTAAAAAATATCCTGTAGTCAATTCTATGCATATATTATAATATTAATTTCATTGAATAGTATCATTCAAAAAATGAACTATAATTCACACTATTATATTAATCATTTAGTAAGATATATGGCATCGCAAATCATTTTGCAATCTAAACTTGAGTAAAATATATTATCTGAAAACCTACAAATTTAATAAATTTATAATAGTTTGAGTAAAGTTTACCCATGAAATAGACAATATTTTTATTAGGAAATTTTTTATATTATATATTAAAAAAATTAATTGGTAAGGCAATTATTTTAAAAATATTTAATTGTAATAAAAATGGTAAAAATATTAATAAGCTATAGTAATAACATTTTTTAAAATAAAAGTTTGAAATTTTTGATCTATATAGTGATTTAAAAAATAATTTCTATATTTTCAAATTTTTCCTTTAATAATATAAATAGAACTAAGTGGTAAAATAATGATTTTTCAATAATTAATAACTTACCTTTATCTCAGTAACAGAATCCTATACTAATGAAGATTACTTAACCTTTTTTTATAAGTTTCTGTAATTCATCATCAAAATCATTTACTTGATTATAAAATATTAAATTTGAAAATTATCAAATTTCTTTCCAAAATTCAAATTTTTCAATTCACCAAAATCAGTATAGTTGCAAAGATATATATTTGGTGGATATAATAGATATGACTATAAAGACTAGTTCCTTTCAGTATACAAATCTTTAATAAATTTTGATATATATATATTTATATGTATTATTATTAATATATATGGCTTTTTAATTGAATTTTTTTATTAATTTATCAAATAGTTTTTAAAAATCTAAAATATATTCTATTATTGCAATATTTTTTGTTTGTAATAATTGGTGGGATATTATATTATGAATATCAATATTATATATCATTATATTGTTTTTTGAATAATCTTTATTTTGAAATTTATTATTATGATTTTGATTTTTCAACTTGAATATTTTTTTATTTTTGTTTATATATTATATATTATAGTCAGTGATTTATAAACTATTATAATGTGTTAAGTAAAATAAAATAAGCATTATATTAACTTTAATTTATATTAGTTATATACCTTTTTTTAATTATTTGATGCTAAAATATAGTATAAAATATTAATACTATTTTGATAGGTTTTAAATTATCTTGTAATAAATAAACAAAATTGATATTGAAATATAAAAATTACGTTAATTTTTCTCGAAGTATATAATGTCGCAATTTAACTTATTATATCAATAATCTATTAAAATATTACTAATCAAAACAATTGGTATATCTTTTTTAGTTTAATATCTAATCTTGTATTATTATTTTAAGTTTGATTATTACTAATTAATAACACCTTATTCTGATAGGATAAATAAGTCTTTGCAACTATAAAGACTTAAATACCATTATAATGAATATTCTGAATATTATAAATAGCCTATTTATTTACAGGAATTGCTTTAAATATAACATCAAATATAGTTTTTAAATAAAGAATTTACCAAATAATAAATTAAGTTTTATTGAATAATATGATTTTGGCTTTTATCACCTTTACCTAAGTCAAAAGGAGTTGAATATTACTATGTTTGGAAATTTATTTCTTTATATATTATCTTAGATTATATTCTATATTACAATGAAAACTAAAATATTATTTAAGCTTACTATTGGACCAAACCTGTGATTCTCTTATAAAGCATTAATGCTTACTTATGTAGTATATGCTATTAATAATATAGTTAAATATTTTAATATTTTACTTAAGCTAAATAAATAAATGATATTTTAAAGTCTCAATATATAAGTATTAATCAAAATATATCTTTAGTAAGTTATAAACTAAGGATAGTTTTAACAATATATGTTTTATATTTTAGAACTTGTAATTTGAATTATTTAAACTAGTTTACAAAACTACACTTTGAAAACCCTCTGCCACCAGTTACTATTTAGAGATTTTTGTGAATAGTTGATATAAGTTATATTACAAAGGAAAATATTTTGATATATGTTCTTTGTTTAACTCAGCTAAAATTTGAAATTCTGTGATCTCTGGTCACTTTGTTTTTTATTAAAATTTTTGTTTAATATATATATGTATATATAATGAATTATTTGATCACTTAATATCAATTAAAATAATAGTAAAATTAAAATAATTACGATTCATAAAATAGTATTTAATTTGATATAGGAAATTACTTTTTGAACCACTGAATAATTACTTAATGTAAATCCTTATAGAGAATAATTATTTAATATAATATACGAATTGAAAATTACCGAAATATTTCAATCTTTCATAAGTTGAAATGATATAATCTAATAATTAAATGTCACTAGAAATAAATCCAATATGTAAAATAAATTAAATAATTCAAATAAGGACAAATTGAGTCAATTTCCCAAATTAAAATTTTTAAATTCTCTTTGCATATTACTAATTATAAATTAATCAAGTTAAAACTCTAATATAATCAATTTAACAGAACTTTATCAAGTTTTGGGCGATAATAAATAAAATGGTTTTAGTTATTAACTTTTTATAGTCCCGAATAACTGGTATCGAGTCATTTTTAACAAATATTTGAAACTCTTTTTTGGTTTTTTATTGAGCAATTCAATGCTAAAATAATGGTTTAATTGAAATTTATTTCTACTAGAAATTATCATTTAAAATTCTTAAATTTTAAATATATAAATATTTAAGTGATATATATATATATATATCCCATAATAGATAATGGAGCAATAGAATTGAGTATAATATTAGTAAAAATATATTATCGTTAATCTTACTATAGTTTTTTAACTTATGTAGTATATTCAATCAATTATCAAATAATTTTTTGAGAATATTTGTCAAGAGATATATTACTCTCACTAATATTCCATTCTAACTCAAAGTTTCATTGAAGATCTTAGATCTGCTGGCAAATATTTACATTTTTGGATATTGAACTTGATAACCAAATCGTTTATTTTGCATATATTTTACAAAATATACTATTAGTTTCTTTTCTTGTAGATTATATATTTTCAATATCAACTGAAAAAATATAAATTTCAGATTCTACAGGATATTAAAATTCAATTAACAGCAAATTTATTGAGCCAGATTGGAACCAAAATAATCTCTACTTTTGATTCTAATAAATAACATATATAAATGACAACAAAGAACATGAAATTTAATATCAATATCATACAGGCTGCATTTATTAAAATTTAATATTTTCTTAATAGTGAATTTAACGAAAAAGATCTTTATTATTTCTTGAACTGTTAATTTAATATAAGTATATGATTTATAAATATTTATCATGTTTTTTAGACAGAAGAACAGGTGTCAAGAAAAATAGCACATATTTAGCTATTGTGTTAGGAATGATTATATCATTATCTTTCTCATTGATTTATCTAGTTCAATAATTAGCAAAATAGATGCAATTCATTGACTTAATATCTAGTAATTGCTAAGTATTTCACCAAAAATATATGATTATAATTAGTATTATTTCCACAAAATTGAAGAAATAATACATTATATAATTTTCAACTTCTCAAATATAATATTAGTCTCAGAAAGAATATCAACAGAATAAATAGGAAAATAAACAATTTCAAACTATATATATACATATATAATTATAATGTTTTTATTAGAAAATTTCCTTATAAAAATTAATTGTTTAATTTAATCATAATTCAAATATATAATGAATATTAAGTCTTGTTTTTTGGTATTAATATAACTTAACCATAAACTTTCAAAATTATTTAAAACTTATTAGCATCTTTTAAAAATAGTGTTTTATTTAAAATTATAATTTATTGTTAGATCAATTATATTTAAGTTAAAAAAAAGTTATATAAAGTTTGTTAAAATTTGAAAAACTAATTTTAACTTTTATTTTAGTATTATTAAATAAAGGATATATTAATTAATATTTTTCTATTTTAGCTAAAAAATTAATAAAAACACTTTGATATTGGTAATTAAAATATATTATATATATTAAAACATATGGTTAAATTAATTATTAAAAATATAAAAAATATATAATATAATTTAATTAGAATTTAAAAAAATTAAAATAAATATAATTAAATAAAAATTACTAAAATATTACTTTATAATTTAAATAATGGGAATTTTTTGCAATTGAAAAAAAATAAACATTTTAATATATAAAAAGTAAAAATAAATATATATTATAGAATTAATAGTTTCTTTTATTTCTAATAACTTTTTGCTATATTTTTGGTAAAGATCTAACACCTAAAAAACAGTTTTTTTATTAAAGACTAAAATTTAATATTTTACAAACCAATTAAATTTTCCTGTAGAAATTTTCTTTCCTATAAGCTAGTTTTTTAATTACCTAAAACAATTATAATTATATAGGTTATAATCTAAGGAATATACTGGATGTGGTAGTTTTTTCTAGTTATTTTTAATTAGAAAGTTTTTTACAACTTTAGATTTATATATTTTATAATTATTATATAAAATAATAAGTTTACTTAAATTATATTGAGAATACCAGTTAGAAATAGTTTTATTTAAAAAAGTAATATAAAGTTTACTATTAGTGGATTTTCCTTTAGAAACTAAATAAGAATAGCATATGTTATTATAATTTATTACTACAATTAATATTCACTTATCAATAAAGTGCTTATTTAAAAGAATTTGTAGAAAAGGTTAATTTAGCTTAATTTAACACTTTGATTTATGTTTTAACAAAAGATTATATAAAAGAATCTAAGATTCATTAATTATAATAATTCATTGTAAAAGTTTTGGTTTCTAGTTATACCTTAGTAAGTTTTGTTTAACAATAGCTACTCTAGCTTTTTTAAGCTTTAGTTCAATTATAAAGTATTTATTTTATATTTTTAATAATTAATTTTAATTTAAACTTTAATATATATAAAATACTTAAGTAACTAATATTAAAGTATCTTGATAATTTTTTAACTAAAATAAAAAGGTGCTTTTTAATATATTTTTTACTTTATTAATAATTAGAAAAGTAATAGTTAAAATTAATCTTTTAGATTTTAACAAGTTTTAGGTAGTTTTCTTTTAGCTTTAAAGTAATTTACCTAGCAATAAATTGTTAATTTAGATAATGCTTTATTACCAAAAGTTGTTTGTAAATTTTAAATGATTTTAAAGGGTTTGTGGTTAAGTTTTATTGATACTAAAATAAAAAACTTTTGATAGTTACTATTTAGTTTAAGCATGATTAAATTAAACAACTAATTTTAAAAAATTAATTTTTTAATCAAAAAAATTATTATA